>JAABKK020020731.1:3064-18625 GCA_011634745.2 Catotricha subobsoleta | reverse complement strand
TTTTAGCTTTAAACGTTAGAGTTAGCCTACTGGAAGCGGTAGCGCTGAGCTTCTGGGCTTATCCCCTTTCCAAATCAAACAGTAAAATTTCTGTAGCTCCAACCGTACTCGAGATATCTTCAAAATATGAAAGTAGCGCGCCCAACCTTGCTACATTCTGCGTTTAATTAATGATTACAACATGATCATGAATGAAGAAATTCAAGTGAATATAGGACAAAAAGATTTTTATAATTTTATGTTGGTTTTTTATTTCCAAAAATAAAATAAAAGAGCTGAATTTCTTTTTTTCAAAACATATTCATAATAGTATACTATAAACTATATAATATATATTGAGAAATGGTAAGAACAGTCAATTTGAAATCTCATTTGAAAATAGTGTTTAATATTAACATAAAAGTTAAAATTGTGTATTTTTCAAATAGAATCTCTATTAGATTACAAAAATACTGACATATTAATACAATATTATTGCTAAAGTGTCACTACAGCTAGTTTCTGATAAAATTTGAAATTAATCTTAACCCAATACACAATTGATAGCAATTCTTATGATGTTACAACGATAACTGCAATATTCTATTCATATATCAGCTTTTCAGACATATTGAACATCGATCGAACACAAAATTTAATTACATTAATAGCAGAGAGGATTTTTTTTTTTTTTAGTTTGGCTTACAAGCTTTTCATTCTACACAACATAGTAATACTAACGTAAAGTCGACCATTACACAAAATGAAAATTTATGGGTAGAAGTTTTTTTTTTTTTTCATCCACTCTGTTAAGTTTTATCCGATCAGAAGGGACCTGCTTAATGATGTTTGTAATCACAATATATTTCTATTGGTTTTATAAATTGTTTTTAGTATTACCTAACCTACTGGATATAAATTCAAGACTAGAATTTAATATAAGTCAGCCTACAAATGTGTCTAGATGGTTTTCAATGAAATTTACCTTTAGCGTTAACAAGACCAACAAATCGGGAGCAAATATTGACCAGAATTGATGTTAATTTGATTATTTTATTGTAATTACGGTTATTTGGTATAACTGAATAGGATTTGATAACCTAAACTAGGCTGCTTTTAATATGAATTTTCTTTTTCTGTCGTAAACGATATCACAAACTCTTCATTTCATTTAAATTCGAAAATAGATTACACTGTGCTTTGGTATGATTTTCTCAAGTGCATGGATTCATATTTAAATAAATTCTATTGAAACAAGTAAGAACGGGGTTTCTTTTTGTCAAATGAGAATTTTTATGTTGGCAATAAAATTACCCTTTTTATTATTGTTCTGAAGCCCAAATTCATGATGAAAACAATGAAATGGCAAAAGCTTAAACTTTGTATCCTTTTCCTATTTTATGTGTTTCCATATAGAAAATACAATAGACACAAGCACAAACATAATGTAAATCAGAATATATGAAATTAAAGAGTAGATAGAAACTACGTGCTGCATTTCTGTTATATAAATCCAATAAATTAGAAACGTAAGCATAAAATATATTTTTTGACACGTTTATAATAGCACCGAAATACATATACACCAACAATTTTCCACCCTCATCGTTTTACATCTGAAATTTACATCACTTTCACTCGGTAAAATTTTATACAGAAATGGAAATATTGTTGTTGTTGTTGTTGTTGTTATTGAATGCAGTTTAATATTCTTCAACTTGAATACAATGTCAGGAAGAGATGGTCACATACATACATTCAAATCAAGAACAATACACCAGATTTATTTTATGTCATTTAATTTTATATCAATTGAGATAATACCGCATGCCATGCCACACCACGTGCGCTATTCTGTTTGTGTCTCGCGCGTCTAATGTACAACGTATACCGAATTTTATGGTGAAAACAAATTCCACCTGTCATGCTGTTGTGTACGCCGTTTTATATATTACATCCTAAAATCTTTTGAAATGTAGTGAAAATATTAGCAAACCACGAACCCATCCACCCTAAATTATATTATCTAATTCTATTCTTTCTATATTTATCTTCTGAACATCGCATCTATTTTAATATATTCTATATGTATGATCCCTCTGCCCGACAGCATATTGCAATCTTTAGAAATATAGTGAAACCTGTTTATGCGGACAAGTCCCAACAGATGGCATTATGATGGTAATGAACCAAACTGTCTGAAGAGAATGTTGGTTCTAATATATTTTATTACATTTGATGTCATTTTAATTCAAATGTTTTCTAATCGCGGAACTCAGCAATTAAATTTATTAAATACACAAAACTATATAGAGTCGTCAACGATGCAGCTTGTGGATGTTAATCTGTCTGTCTTTTTGAAAAAATGTCTCTTATATTTTGACCTTTATAAAATATTAGTTTTCCCTGAATGATGATAGCATAAAATTTCAATCTTTTTTCATATATATTATATATATATAATATTATTTGTATTTTATTGTAGATACGTCCTACGTAGGACTTTGAAATAGAAGAAAAATAAAAAAAATAAGAAAAAAATGACAAGTTTCTTTTGCCTCTAAATTCAATGATTTTTCAATGGATCCCGTTCTATCCGAATTCAACTTAAACTGATAATCCTCGAATAGCTTATATGTCATATATGAATTTGCTAAATACAGTATACAATATTCGCCAGCCGCAATTATCCTTCTTTTTAAAGGAAGATAAAAAAAAGAAGCATGAGGCGGATTAATATTATTTTCATTACATGGAATTTATTTATCCCTAAATATGTTGTAATTGTAACAATTGCTTAGAATTATTAGAAACATCTACGCTGAAAGTTGATCTCAATTTATATAAAATTTAATATGTTTTCTTAAGAAGCAAAGAAAACCAATTTTGTCGGTTTAATTTAAGTTTGAATAAAAATAAATGATTTTTTTCAAAGTATTTTATTTATGAATTTCTTTGCAAGCATTGTATATTTCTGGTACTAACAAATCAGTAAGCTTTGTGCCATGTATTTTAAGACATCATTTTTTTTTCCTTCTGCATTTTATAAATCACCCAGGGGAGAACTTCACAATGGCCTCTAGCGACTAACATAAGATATATATTTATTATTTTCTGTTGGAGTTTTACGTTAGCGTTATAGTATTTAAAGTACATTGAGAAAGTTTTTTGACTGTGTCGATGTTACTTCGGATGTTGCTTTTATGTATTCCGCTTTTCTATGTGTTATGTTATGGGGCCAAGCTATAAACGAATATCTCTAGCAACTATACTTATGACTTATTATATATGTGTACGAAAAGGTTGCGAAATAGGAAATATACGTAATTTCTCTTTGAATAAGGGCGACATGGTAGTACCTACATATACACATTATTTTCTACAAATGTTTAATACAGCTTCGTTGTATATTTGACATGACATCGTTATAATAATATAAAATATATTGTGCACACAAACTGAATAAATAGCAAGAGAAATATTTTAGAGGGTCCACAACGCAGAATGATGGAATTAGTAAAATCCCTTAGCTGCATAGTTACGATTAAGTAAAGTTTGGGATTCATTTCACATGTGCTATACCACCCGAGGTAATATCAATACAAATCCTACACCAAGTTAGAGTAAATATTCATTTTAATTGCGTTCCCATTAACATAATAAGCAAATATTTTTTAATATTTTTAATCATTTTTAATAAAGTCGAGATTAGAACTAGTATATAATTATACCATAGATACCAAGTAAAAGTAAGTACGATTCACAGCAAGTGAACACTAAACCGAGAATAATTATGGACTACTTACCAATGAGTAATAATTAATTGACGCTAAATCCGTTGGATAAAAAATAACACGAATATTATTATTAATGTTTTGAACAAGAAATGGTTCAAATGTTAATAACATTTATTGAAATTATGCAATAATACTAAGCATCTTTTTTCCGAATATCAAATTGCTGTCTTGGCCAAATTAATCAAGTGCCTAAACAAAACAAAACTCTTGAACATCAAACGCAAAATGTTTTTTGTTCAATTGAAAATAAGTTCCACAAGCAAAAACTTTTGCTTCCGTTTTTATTGTCACAAATGATGGAAGAAGCACTTTTCTAATTTTCCATATTTTTTGTATTGTTTCTGGTGTGATGATGATGATGATAAACGGCTATTCTGCTAAGTGCTAAATGGAACTATTAGCAAACATATAAATTATGCTGAGATTGTCTTTTTTTCTTATTTTGATGTTAAAAAGGATTTTGTACATTTTTTAATTTTCAGACAATCAGATAAAAGAAAAATGCTCATCTACCATGTAAAATATGGTTGTTATGTGTTTTAATGCACAAGTAGGAATGTAGACAAATTCAAAATAAAATAAAATTTAATGCTCTTAAGCTTAGAGATGATAAGTTAAATTGTTTTGTAGCGAACTCAATGTGTTTTTATTTGTGTGAAACAAAAATAGAGGTCGATTGACTGTTAAAGATATAGCTGTATTGCGGTTGCGATACATACATATGCACACTACTTAAGGCGGTAAGCTTCAATTCGTGTAACTCATAATTCTCCGGTTTCGACTTGACTTGAGTAACTTTAAGTCTGTTAAACCTCAATTAAATCTGAATTAAAACTATTGTTTCATACAATTTAAGTGTAACGTAACAAATCATAAATCATTTTATGACGTAGAGTTACAGGAAACTCTAAAAGAAAGCTTCTAATAGTCTCACGAGTTATACGAGACGCACAGATTCTACGTGACAATGCTTAGTGCCTTCAAAGTTAAAACATGGATAATTTGCATTTAATCTCAAAGAAGAAAAAGATTAATTGATTTAAGTGTTTTCCAGCTAATGTTCTCTGAGTGGATAATAAAACCGAACCGATATAAATCCGTCTGTAAAAGGAATAAACAAAAAAAAAACAAAAAATGTAAAAAACTACATTTCACGCGCTTAAAACATTTTATTTATGTTTATGCTTATATTTATTGGTTTTGTTGTTCGTCGTCACATTTTCGGTTTAGGTTTTCTTAGATGATTATGATGATGGCGACGATATGGTCATAATACAAATATGTATATGAAACTTAAGTAGAAAGAAGTGAAGTGGATGACGTAAGCAGTTTTAAAAAATTAACATTAATTTTACAACAACAGCAAATTTAAACAAGTACCTCTTTTAAGTTTTTTTTTTTTTTTGTTAAATTGGATGCGGTACTTAATAATTTATGTTTATGAATAATTGATATTTGCAACACACAAGTTTGTATTCTGTACTTACTTATATTTTTATGAAAAGGCAAAGCAAGTATTTTTTTTTTTTATATTTGCTATTCGCAAATATCATATTAGAAAAATATTTTGTTGAAGACCACGTTTCATTTCATAATCTATGCAGAAATTGGATGTTGTAGGTATATGCCCGTATGTATATGTGAACCGTATCGAAATATTAATGGGTGACAATAATGCTTTGAAAATAATGCTTTGACAATAATTCGAAAGTGAAGAAAAAAATTAAATTAATTTCGTTTTTTCTTGAATCAAAGCGGAATCAAACCACTTTACCAAAGGAACACACTGGAGATTTTTTTTTTTTCATATATAAAATAATCTTTGAAGCAATTCCAATACCTACCACCTGCATTTGTTATCTATATAACCGAACGGTTAAACATAAAAATAATATGTAGCGTTTTTTTTTTCAATTACAAATATCTATCTTTTAATAATAGCGGTGAAAATGAAATTAATAAATCATCTCTGTTATACCTTCATCTTAACGCCGGTTAAATAATTTTGTTAAAACGCTTTTACAGTAGGTACCTACCTAAATAATGATTTCAAAATCAATTATTATTTTTCAGTTTAACCGGTCGGTTATAGATAACGAATGAGATTAATGCAATGCAATGCAATGAATTCTGAGATTTGTATATGCACTCTGAATGAAAGGTAGAGTAAATAAAATCAATCCTATTAAGTTTTATTCAGTGCACAAATTCAAAATTATATTGAATCATATATTTTTTTTTTATCAAAAACAAACATATTTTGTCTGCAATTACATAAAATATAAATATCTTCCATAAACTTGTTATCTTTTCTGCTGACTGTGCTTCTTTGATGTTTCACAACGAGACAAAGAAAAAAAAAATCATATAGGTAAGTAAGTATGAATGCTTTTAGTTATACTTAATTTATCCCCTCTGTTATATCTTGTGTTTCGTCGAAATTTCTTTATGTTCGATTGTATGTAATGAAATCCGTTTCTTTTTTCTTTCCTTTCATAACATTAATTATGTTTACCCTATTTTTCGGTAAAATACATTTTCTCTCAAACAAATTCTGTACTTGTCTCATGTTCCATGTACGCAATAGAAATTTTGCCACTTTAGTTGTGATTATTTAAGCTCTCTCCCCAATTTTATTTCATTTATCAACCTCATGTATTGTAGAAATAAATAACAAAAATAAAAAAAAAAATAATAGAAATAAAGAATCATTCGATATCTCATATGAACAAGATACGTCACGCACTGTTTTTCCAAAATTATAATTCAACGACGATGTACTCTAATAAATAGATTTATAAACTATCGATTAATGATTATCGTTAACATTATTTATTTGAGTACGACGATAAATTTCTGTTATAATTTCGTTTTAATTCAACGTTTAATTATTATGTTTTTTATTTTTAATGTTTTCGTCAAAAACATAAAGCTAATTAATTTACGAAATGGTTTTTTGTTTTTATTTTCAAATGTTTTCATTACTAACGAATAAATATATACCTCTATTATATATTAATATATATAAATATATAAATGGAGAACAAGTTTTGGTTCAACTCAACTGAACTAAAAAAAAAAAGACTGAATAGGTCAGAAAATAATCAAGCAAACAATTTTAAATGTGAGGAAAATGTGCTTTGAAAAATTCTTTTTTCTGCTGATTAAGATTTCATTTTATTTTTTCATCCTTCACAATTAAAAATTTGGTTCGCTAAAGTGTTTAGTGGAAATTAATTAAAAATGAAAATAGAAAAAAGAAGCAACCCTTTTCTGATAAAATGATTATAAAATTAGAATGACATTAACTAAATGAAAATTGATGCAGAGAAGTGTGCGATTGCTGAATAAATAATTGATATTAAAATTTAGGAAGTGAAAGTTTTGTTTACAGGGAAATTTCGAATTGTAAGTGTAAAATTTAATCATATATGAAGATATGGACATTTTAATTAGTGTGATTAAAGTATGAAATAATCAAACAATAATTGATTCAAATTTTTAATAAATCATGTGCAAACATTTTCATGGCATTCATTCTATACAAGAATCTTATAAAATATTCTAAAGAATTTCCTTTTAAAGATTTCTTAAAGAGTGGAAAAAACTAAATAAACGAAACTTTTGACATATACCGGTGTTTACGGAAAAATAACAATTTCATATTTATTCCATTAGGCGTTTTCGAGCGATGATCTTTTTTACTCTAAATGATCCAAAAACTTTCCAGCGTTTTCCGGTTTATACTTTGAAATATTAGAAATAAAGAATATTTATTTAAGAATTTTTTTATATAGTACATTTCCACAATTTTTAGCTATAAACGTTATAGCTAACTATTGAAACCGGGTAGCACTAAACGATTTAGACTTTATGCTTTTTCCAAACGTACATTGCTGTAAATAAATTTTAATAATTTTTTTTTCCTAGCTCTGTTAAATCTCGTCTCTAGTTTCGAAAACTCTTTGAAACAAATATCAATAATTCAAGATGTTGCCTATTCAGTGGTAACTAAAAAAAAAAAAAAAAATATGTATAAAAGGGATCACTCACACAAATAATATACAGTCAAACAACATTAATGAAGTCAAGAGACCAGCTGTTTTACCTTAATATAGTGATAAATGAAATTAATAACCGCGTTAACAAAATAATTACTCTAATTAGGGCTACACCGAAGTAAAAAAAGAAAAAACGACCGAACGAAAGAAAAAGTTTTGATGTGTTTCTTTTTTCGATGTTGTCATCTCATTAAGACAAAACCATCATCATTAACTAAAGCAACCTTTAAACGAACTTTTAAGTATTTTATGTATGTACAATAAGTAGAGAGATGTGAATGTGAAATGATGATTAAGTTTTAGAACCTACAGAAAAAATATTTAATAGATTTTTGAATGCAGATGAAATGCATGGGCTGAAAAAAAAGATTTGCGAAAGAGAAGCGATATTATTTTAAATCGACTGAATGTAATGTAAAATAATCAATATATTGTTGGGCAGAGTATTTGTTTATTTGCAAAAAATGATGTGATCCTGTATGGAAAATAAGATATATATGCAGAGGCGCTGTACACAAAATATCTGAAATTCAAAACATGCTCAAAACAAGAACTAATTTTCAGAATCGAACTGTTTATTAGTGTCTGTTTCTAAATTTAAACTAAAACGGAGAATGTTTAAAATTTCCAAAAAAAAAATATTTTATTAAATGTCAGAAACACGACATTGATTAAAATGACATTCACAGCCAGTGCAAGATGAAAGAGAAAGAAAAAAAGAAACATTAAATTATTATTAAATCTGTATAATCAAGTATATAACGGCTCTTTAAAAACTTTAATTATGAAAAATTGTATTTTCGTTGCAAAGATAAACCAAAAGTTAGAATGTTTTGAGGGGCGGGTAAAAGCATCAAAGAGAGAAGAAAAAAATTATATGAAATTAACCAGATATTTTTTTTTTTTAACACAAAATAATGGGGACATTTATCTAGCTTAATAGATAGTAATAAGCGAAAAGAAAAAATTAAAATGAAAAATAAAAAGAAGGTAAACAAATCACAATTTCACCCTATTTTGACATCGACGATAATTTACTTAAAACAAAAAGTATACAAATATAATTACTCACCGCAATCAGTCATTAAATAAAGACATTTTAATAAAATAAAAATAAATATACCGCAAACATTTTATAAATAATTTGTGAACAGAAAATTGTTGAAATATTTATTTTTGAATATTTGATTTAAATTATGAACCAACAAATATTTTTTTTTTTACATAATGATATGATATAAAATATCGTTGAAACTTGAATGTTGTTTGTTTGCTATTTATGATTATTTATGAATATTTATTTTTAACCAAAACATTTCGTTTTCTACATTTCCAGATATGTGCTCGTCATTTCACAACAATATATGCGCGATGTCAACTAGAATATATTGAATTTTTTATCAATGCTAATTCCGATATATTAAATTGAATTTGATTGCACCGGCTATTAGGCGGCAAAATAATCATAATGATTATGATAACAGACAGCGATTATGCTATACAAACACAAACTCAATATTTGAGAGCGGGGCACAATTGATAGATATATTGTTGTGATGTGAGTTAAATTTGAAATAAATCACGTTTTGAGGATTTTTAGAAACTCATAATAGCTTTGGGTTAGTTTTACTCACCAAACAATTTATTCTTTTTTGTATATTTCTCTTTAAAGATTAGTCCCCAGTCTAAATGTGGCCGAGAACTTTTATGGATTAACATTTTGTTTTTCTCATATCTTTATCATCATATCAATCAAACTTTTCTGATAAAAAACACGACGACACATTACGATTAAACTGATGTAATCAATGCAAGACATCGATAAATCATGAATTAATGGTAATCGGAATTATGATGATTATCTATTGAAAAATCGGTACATCGATTGCACTTTCATTATGAGGCAACAGAAAAATCGTTGTTTTTTTTTTTTACTCGATGACCTCTAATATAAAGTGACACAAATATAAAGTGAAATAATAAAAAGTAATTAGAATATGTAAACTCACCCTCTTAATTTCTCCTCCTCAAAAGAATCTAGTTATCAGTTTCAGTAATAAATAAAATTGTATGAATATCGACTGAGTATATTATTAATCCACGGTTTGAATGTTTTCAATTTGATTCTGTTGTTCGCAATTTGTGTTGCACAATTTGATTGAAACAAAATTGCTTACATAAAAAACTGGAAATTCAATTACAAGAAACTTTTAAAGAATAAACATAAAACTGAGAACACTTAATATTTTCTTATAATTTTTTTTTTACTTCTTCTGAAATTTATTTTTCTCACAACTTCTTTTTTTTATTCTTCTTCTTTTTTAACAGAAACAATAACTAACACTGATAATCATCATCATAAGCACATCACTGTACATTAAGCAAAAAATATCGTCGTTGTTAAAGAAAAAAAAAACAAAAAAAACAAAATTATATATACCTTCTTTATAAAAACCACCTTAAAATTAAGCAATATATCACAACACAACGAACAAAACCTATTCAACAACTCTTTTTATTCTTTAAATATTTTATTCTTTCTTCTCTTCTTTTTTTCCTTTCGTATTATTTTACCTTCTCCTATTTTTCAGATCGTAGGCAAAAATAAATATAAATAAATAAATGCCTTCACTAAAAACATATATAACGAAAATCTTCTTTTTTCTTTAAGTAAAATAAAATAAAACAGAAACACAAAAATAAATATTGTCGTTCCGTATTCCTTAGTCGATATTTCTCTGTGTATTTAACTTCGGTCTTCGTTTGTCTTTATTTTGTAGTAAAACCTTTTTTTTTCCCAAAACTTTTAGTTGTTATTCTATTTCAAGTAAACGTGAACCTACCGATAAAAATAAACCTTTTTTGTTGTCGTTTAAATTAAATTATGCGCCACAAGTATAAAAAAAAATAAATAAAAACAACCAAAAAGTGAACCAACAACACTATTTTCTTTTTTTGCTCCTTGGTTCTGAATTATTAAATATTATTGTTCTAATCACACGACGACTCTTTCATAAAATATATGAATATATTTCGTTTCGGTTTTTTTTTATTTAAGATTTCATTTTTGTTTTTTTTTTTTGTTTTACTCTTTTATGAATAGATATGCCGGCTATGGACTTACTATATAGAGCTGGGTTATAAGTTAACTTGTGAATGTGAATGTGATTATGAATAACGTGAACGAATATCCCATAATATTATTTAATTATGTACAGTTAGTTTACAGTTAACAACTCACTTCTATACATAAAAACAACTAAAAAAAAAAAAAACATAACGAACTATCTACATATTGCGCCAACACATGAGGTCAACAACCAATTTTTTTTTTTTTTATTTCTCTTCAATTTTTCAATCTAGTTGCTTTGCGCGGTTTGTGGTTGAATTAAGTTATTCCTGTTTGTTGATAAGATTTTTTTTTCTTTTTCTAATTAAATAGTTCTTTTTTTTTGTTTCTCTGTTTACTTTCTGAAAATACTTTTACAATTACGACGCAGTGAATGAGCCGAGATAGAGCTGGTTATGTGTGAAAATTTTGTCTGAAGTTTTTTTTTTTTTTTAAACTCACAATCACTGTTTTTAAATATCAGTTGGAAGTTTTCGTCTACATCTTG
Organism: Catotricha subobsoleta; assembly: GCA_011634745.2. Classification (NCBI taxonomy): domain Eukaryota; kingdom Metazoa; phylum Arthropoda; class Insecta; order Diptera; family Cecidomyiidae; genus Catotricha; species Catotricha subobsoleta. The sequence continues at coordinate 7,171 of JAABKK020020731.1, read as the reverse complement.
AGATCTGCAAAGAAAAAAAAAATAGAAAAAAATTAGTAACAAATTTTGGTGAATGAATATTTTGAATAAAAGCTACCGACACCAAAATTATATATTACACCTAGTTATAAATTACTTATACAACTTCATGTGAAGTTTTATTTTCTTCTTTTTCTTTGAGATAATTTTATTGTATCACTGAACTGACTTGATCTCATTAAGATAGCTTACTGAATCGATATGCATGTGATTTTTTCTATTTCACATATATTATTTCATAGTCCAGTAAGTTAACCTACACAATATGAATGATAGGTGTTAATGCCAATTTTACCATATTGACTCTGGGAATAGTGAAACCTTTAAGCTTAAGGTAAACAATATTAACAAGAGCTCATTCACGTTTGACTGTTTCGTTTTCGTTTTCGTTTCAAGTCACATTACATTATGGAACCATTTTGTCATTTGAATTAACAATTTAAGATGAAAATAATACGAATTTAACCACAAATTATAATAAAGATGGAATAAAGAAATAATTTCATGCTCAAAGTTTAGGCGATTAAATTTCTTTTTACTAATAAACGTGAATCACATGAAATTTTAAATTAAAATTACGTTCAACATATTGTTGTCACACTTAAGTACCCACTCGTATATGCATTTTAATTTATTTTATTTTTTTTTGTTCTGGTTTAAACAATAAATTACGAAAGCTTTCCGACAATTGATATTTTAATATAATAAAAAATAAATAAATCATAATAATTCACTTTAATAGTTTCAGTAGCAACTATTATACTAGTGGCACATCATCAAACATGAAATAAATTAAAAAAGAAAAAAAAACTCCCAAGGTGGCCCCTTTCTCATACTGTCAATAGCACCGCTGGTACTTACTGCGGCAACATATTTTGTACAAAACATAAAACGAAAATAATAAATAACACATACATAACTATATTTGAGAAAATAGCATTTGTTATGCATTTAAGCGCACAAACAATTTAGATATAATTTCAAAATGTCATTTTTCATATTTACTGTTGAAAAATTTTCGATTTTTCTTCTTTTTTTTAAAAAATTATTTATTTTTACAAAGTTCAGCTCGAATAAATTGTTATTCATATGCGACATTAATGTCAATAACAGCAGCAGCATGAAAAAAAAAGAGGGAATGCAAAACGCATCCATTTACAATCTGTGATTATATTATAGGAATGAAAATCAAGATAATTTATAAGGATTTAGTTATAAGTTACGTGCCATTGAATCGATAACATCATTTAATATCTATCCTATCCGCACAACTGCCATCATATTATTTATACCTAAAAGAATATAAACTAAAACCATAGACATGGAATAAGAAAAATAAAGAAACGAATAGATTTTTTTTTTTTTTTTACAAAAACTTAACATTCAAAAGCCACTCACTGTATGAAATTGGAAGCGGCTTAAATATAAAATTATGAAAAATGTCAATCTGTCGCGTTGATGAACAACAAGTCGGTATTATATTGTCATTTTCTATATTAACTTCATAGAATTCTATAAGCATGTACAGAAAAACCAAATTTAAACCTAAAATAGACGAGATGAGAAGAAAACTAAACTAGTGGCAACAGCTATTTATACTGATAGTTAAACAATGTTCGCGTGATTTTATGTTGGATTCTTTTATCAGGATTTTTTCTATTATGTGAGAGTAGATAGTAAAATATTATTTAGGGTTTAGGTTTCCATTAGTTCATTCGTCTGAATTCAGGTCGGCAATTGTTTTGTGGTTTCTTAACTTTTTATAGTATACTGAGATCGAAATTGATCAAATTGATTACATTTACTATTTTGAATCCCATTATAAAAATTCAATTAAATGGATCTCCTTTTCAATTCAATGATTTTGAGAGCAGTTCGATGTGTCTAGTTCGCCGCTGGTATATTTGTTATATGACATAAAAAACTATATAGCTTAAAAATAAATACACCTGAGGACAACATTTTTTTGATCATTGATTATTTTGCAATTAACTGCAAAATAAACTTCAATTTTTTATTTTAAAAAGTGTTGCGTTCAAAGCACTAAATACATTTCTTCGACATGTATCATTATCATGGGTCTATGTGGTATTACCAATATCTTGAAAAAATAGGTATATGGTATGAAAATATACCAAAAATTAAACATGTTATGATATGTCATATATGATGTTAAATGTTTATAGTTAACGTGCCTTATTTTGATTTTATTTTTTTTATTAATATTTCCCGAAAAATTTCTTTATTTTACCTTAACAATTAAAAATTCGCGAGCTGCTTCTACCCTTGATTATTTTTAATATTAAACTCATAAATATATTGTCGTAATTGTTTCCGGTGTCTGTGACTTGGTGTTTTTACCAACCACAAACTATTTCTATGTAAAAGCTTTATGATAGAGCTGATAATGATTACAGTGAACTGAAAATACAACTTGCAACATTAAAACTATTCTTGGTAAGAAAAAATTGGATTACATATTTAATGCGTTCTAACACAACTGTATTTTAAAATAAAGTAATTTAACTCCTAAATTATATCAACTGATGCGACATAATGATAATGAGAGTAATTAAAAATTATTACATTTACACCATTTACACTGACTAATTGAAAATGTGAAATTTTCCTTCTTTTTTTTTGCATTCATTCCAAAATGCAGCTGGTTGTATAATCGCATTTAAGGAAGAATTATATTGAATCCATAGTGCAATGCGTGAGTACGTGGTTTTAAAATATGTATATATATATGAAAATACAGTTTAAGAGGTAATGAATTGCAATGTTCCACCTGCACAAGTGTATGTATGTGTGTATAACTAGCATGAAAACATAGGTAGGCAGAGGTACCTAACTAATATTCATTATATTTATTTTTTAAAAAGAAACAAAACAAAACCAACAAAAAAAAAAAAGAAACAAAACAATATTTATCACTTTTTTGCCGCTCACAAATTTTCAGACGTTTTTATTTTATTTTTTGTTTTTTTTTTCCTAATTATGTAGATGCGCAAAGGGGCCAAATTTCATTGTGCATAAAATATATTTTATTATTTATTATTATCTTGGGTAGATGATGTGTGCGATGGTGTGACTGATGGGCGCCGCACTTAATGCTATATCTCGTATGCGACCATTAAAACAGTACATATTTAATGAATTTGCACATGATTCTTATGGTTGTGTTCTTGTGCTGTGGCATTGTAAGTTAGTTAAATTGTATTGTGAACTTGCATAATGTTTTAACGTTAGCATATTTAGTTTTTGTTAATTATAATACACTAAATATGCAATCGGTGAGATTGAACAGCAAATAATTATTTAAATTTTTGAAATATATTGAAGGTAAACTCGAAAGAATTTAATACGAAAATGATTGACCACTGATATTTCGACATATTGGGATTAAGATGAGTTTCAATTCATAATTTATTTATTACGGCTGAAACTTAAATTGAAATTGGAGGTCACCTCGTGTATGATATATTTGACATAAGTAATTCTAAAATGTGATGAAAGTTATGAAATTGCATCAAGCAAAACAAGATACGACATGAAGATGCCACATATAGCATGCTGTTCGCCTATAACAAAAAGGTGTTCAGAAGAAAACACAGCAAGAGAATGCCGTACATCAAAAAAATATGGAACACATACCTACCAAAATAGTGTTTTACAAACCTTGAACTTTGTATTTTCTTTTGAACAAGTCGCATTACATGAACTTCATTCTCCTCTAAAAGAATATAGATACGCTGTAACTACTGTGTAGAGCTGTTTGCCCATCAGGCACTTATTAATATAAGGCACCTATAGGTTTAAGGCAGACTAATCAATAATTATTAATTTTACAAATTTTGTTTTTATACGAATAGCAACAGTCTTCAGTAAAACTATTGCCAGTTGTTTTAACATAAACAGCAAACAGGACAATTCTGTTTAGTTCACGAATCGTGTTAAAGAAAAATGAAAACCTCTAAATTTGCCGATTTGCCCTCTGTATTCATCTAACTATTATTATTATTATTATTATTATTATTATTATCATTGCCTATTATATCCGGCAACAATATATTCAACGTAAAACAA
>JAABKK020020720.1:0-18628 GCA_011634745.2 Catotricha subobsoleta | reverse complement strand
TCTGCTGGACGGAACTGAGTCTTCTCTGGCGAATAAAACTCACCTTCGGGTTTCAAATTATCAGTTGGTTTAACCTGCTCTGGTCTCTCTGCCGGACTATATTTTGGTTTATCTGGTCTATCAAATTCACCTTCCGGACGTAGATTGTCTTTAGGTCTAACTTGTTTCGGTCTTTCCGCAGCAATAAACTCAGGTTTATCAACTCTTTCAAACTCACCAGTTGGCTTGAGATTATCTGTAGGTCGAAATTGTTGTGGTCTATCTGCCGGTCGGAAGGGGGTCTTCTCTGGAGAATAAAACTCACCTTCAGGTTTTAAATTATCTGTTGGCTTTACCTGTTCGGGTCTCTCGGCAGGGCTATATTTTGGTTTATCTGGTCTATCAAATTCACCTTCAGGGCGCAGATTGTCTGTTGGTTTTACCTGTTCTGGTCTTTCGGCAGGACTATACTTCGGTCTATCTGGTCTATCAAATTCACCTTCAGGGCGTAGATTGTCTTTGGGTTTTACTTGTTTCGGTCTTTCAGCTGCAATAAACTCAGGCTTATCAACTCTTTCAAATTCACCAGTTGGTTTGAGATTATCTGTTGGTCGAATTTGCTGTGGTCTATCTGCCGGTCGGAACGGAGTTTTTTCTGGAGTATAGAATTCTCCTTCCGGTTTTAAATTATCTTTCGGTATTTTGGCAGTAAGCCTAGTGTCGTGAATATCATAGATAGTCTTATAGTTTTCACTTGTTGTTGTAAAGGTGTTTTCGTCAACTTGATGAAATTTTTCATAATCTTCTTTTGTCCATGTTCGTTTTCTGGGCCTTTGATAAACTACATCTTGATCAACATAATCAGTTTGATTCGTTGTGGTAAAGTTTGTTTCACCTTCTGTTATAATATTATCCGTTCTTTTTTGAACAATTGTAGTTTTTTCAAAATTGTCTGTATGATTTACATATTCAGATTGAGATGTTGTTGTAGTAAGCAATTCTCCGTCTGGTTTTGTCCATGTGTTACGTCTGATTGGCGATACCCGTTCTGCCGGTTGCCCAGTGTATTGAGTTTTATTAGTGGTGATGTCTTTTGGTAAAAAAAAAATATTAATTGAGATATAAAAAATAAATCAGTTTTTTACTGCTTACCTTCGAATTCACCTGTAATAGTAAGGTTATCTTGTGGTCTTACAGCTGGCAATCTTTCAGCTGGCTTAAACGGAGACTTCTCTCCGAATTCAATTTCTCCTTCAGGCTTTAGGTTATCTACTGGTCTTTTAATTGGAGTTCGTATTATATCATAATTAGTAATTTTCTGATCTACAAAGTCCTTGCGATATGCTGAAGTTTCAATGTCAGTTGTTTCATTAACAGTTGTAATATTTTCCTCCGTAGTTGGTCCATGTGGGCACCTATGACGACTGTAAAATAATAATAATAAAAAATAATTAATAACTGTGCAACAACAAAATATTAAATTATTTCTATATTTTTAATCTTTTGTTTTTTTTTCCATTCAAAATTAGAAGTAATTCTTGTCAGTATCCCAACTTAGAAACTTTATAATATTAAAAAGTTATTCAAAGTTGTTAGACTGTATCATAATTATAAAATAATAAGAAGGCTTTCGGTCATTAAATGAATTTAGTATTCAAGACGTTTTGAAAGAAACATTCTTCCATCTTAAGTCTAATAAGAAAGAAAAATATATAACACAATTTAAATACCGTGCATGTAAACAAACATTGATTACACTTAAACATAACATGCATAAAAATTATGTTATGTACTCTATGTCTCATTTAAAAATAAATTCAGTTTTCTAAAAATACGAGACACATATATGTATAGAATATTTATATAAAACCTGCAGGCAAATATTTAATATTTTATTTATCCTGTATCTAAAATTAATAATGTGCCTACAAATTTTTGTTTTAAAAATATATTATGAGCAATAACCGGTTGCCAAACATGACATATACCTTGAAGACATATAACACCAGCAATGAAATTATTCCTTAACAGTCAATCTTAATACACATACACGTAATCATAAAAATATTGTTTCATTGTATGTATTTGTTTATGTAACGAAAAAAAATTTTCATGAACGATCAATGTAAATTCTTTCATATTTCTTATTTTTTTTAGTTTTCTTTTGTTAAATTAAAATAACATAGAGAAATATTAATATTATTTGACTTTAAATATTCTAATTTAACAAATTTCATTTATTAACTTCTCATTCTTCCCAATAAAAATTATTATGGAGTTTCAAAATATTAGAGAATATTTCTATATCGTTTCACGTAATAAAATATAATAATTTTAATCTATAAGAAGCATACGTGTGTAAGTATACACAGGTTATCATTTTTTTTTAAGCTATTGAAAAAGATATGTTTCATCGAGCAATGGTCAATTATTTCGTTTAGTTTAATTTAGTATAAATTGCATGTTTTCCATTAAATGCACAGATATACATAAATCTAATTAACTTATATTTCATGATTTGCAATTTGTAACCCACGCTCTCATATTTATTTACGAAAATAAGAAATAAACATTCCCAATAAACATTCTGTGTAGTGTTTTCACAGTGATATCACAGTAGATTTTGAGCTTAATGTCCTAGGGAAACAGGATGTTTATCCGGTGATTTCACTTGTCACTTGAAAATCACTGTGATATCACCAATCGTATTTATTTGGATGATTTCACGGTGATATCACTTGACGATATCACGGTGATTATCCAGTGACAAGTGAAATCACTCAATTAATACTCTGTTTCCCTAGGACATTAAGCTCAAAAAATGCCATAATATCACCAATATTTTACCGTGAAATCGCCTTTATTTAGAGTGTGTTTGAGTGATTTTCTGTTTATTGGGTAGATTTTAAAATTTATTTGAACATATAAATCAGTTACTTTCTACAATGGTCTAAAGTTATAAACCTTGATTAAATATTAAAAAAAAATCAGTTCAGCATTACAAAAAAAAAAACCTTAAGAAAAACAAAATGTTGAAAAAATATTCGACAATATAATAAAATGATCCGCATATCTAATTCATTTCAATTGGAAAAAGACAGAAATTTTACATACATACAACATTTATTTAGATGTTATAATAATCGCTTAAGTGAACATAAAATTTACTGAATAATTGGTGTGATGTGCTAAATTTAGACGCTTGCATCATATATAATTTCAAATACAATGAGAATATTATATTTAATTTCTTATTTGGTTTTTTCGTATTGAGGTTTAATAAAAAAAACAACAACAAAAAAAATGAAAGTTACATTTTAAACTTTTTTTCATCTCTCGCATACTTCGTATTTATGAGTCATCGATCCATCATGCATTTTAAGTGCCTAATATGCATGATATTGGTGTATATAAAATTTTCATTCCTTAACTAAATATGCTACTGAGTACTGACAGAGTACATTACAAAAAATAAGTGTCAATGTATATTTTTTAAATAAAAATTTGTGATAAACTTATTCGCGACCTCACCATCAGTTTGATACTGATAGATTAAATGCGTTATATACAAAATATTTTACTTTTTTTTTAATATTTTTTTTTTTTTTTGTAAATAGATGTTTATTATTATTTTGGGTAATCATAATTCTCACAAGTCTTAAAATATTGAAATATTTATTCTGGATTATAAAATCTAATATCGCAGTATATGAATAAAATGGTTCATATTGGAAGATTTGTACGTATATGTAATAGTGTGCAGTGTTCACAGTGAGCAATCATTTTTACGCTGTACACATTATTCTTATAAATATATATATATATATTGTTTAATTAATATTTTAGTAATATTTTAATAGGCGAATATGTTTACACGAAGAAAAAAAGTCTATCTTCTTTTATTCAAGGTTATATAAATCAAATTGTAAACTTGTAACATTATAATTTGAATGTGTATAAAACTTATATGCAGGTAAGGTGGTTAAATGTAAATAATGCTTTACCTATACAATTTCTGTATATATATATATATACCTATACTTGGTATAGATTTAATTTTCTATACATGTCTGGTGCTTTTGAATGTAGAATTTGTAAAAAACGATAAAGCCAAAGTTTTATATCGAAATATTTTGTTGTTGATGACGAGGTCAAACAAAAATAAAAATAAATATAAAAAAAACAATACAAATGTATAGGTTTTAAATTTTAATGAGCCGCTTTTTCCACTATATTAGCGGTTAGACGATTTTCAGGTGATGTTATGCATACTCGTAACAAATTATAGGTATGCGCGGCGCCTTTCCATATATATACGTATATTGTTTCAATATGATTTTATTAAATTCAAATATTTTATACTATGTGCCTATGTTTTTTTCATTTTTAAGGAATAAACAAAATTTCAAAATAACTATATTTTATTAAAAAGATTAGCAATAAAGCGTTAAATATTTCTCGAATCATTTGAAAAACAACAAATTTTGGAATGTTATATAATAATAGGGGAAAAAAACGGTTTTATGTACATTGTTTCATACTAAATGAAGGTGATAACGAGTAACCGGAATATCTGCTACACAAAAAGCAATTCCTTTTCGCTTTTATATTGTCACAAAGCACAATTAATTTTGATTTTATTCAAACATTTAATTGAAACACATATAATGCTTACCCACAAGTACAAATCTCACAAATGCATTGCTCTTGATGAGCAGTGGTTTTTGGTGTATCAGCCGGCTTCTTTGGTTTACGTGGACCATCTTTTGGTGATGTTTTCTCATTTATGATGTCATCTTGTCGAATTGTATCTACTGACCGATCAACAACATCAATGGAACTTGTAATAAGTGAATGCGAATCGCGAACATCTCTCTATAAAAAAAAATATAAAAATAAAAAAATAAAAAATGAAACTGGAAAACGAATCGAATTAAAAAAACAAAACAAGAAAAAAATTATAATAATAATATACAATTATTGTATTTGTTTTGGTATTATATCACAGACGTGGGTTGTGTAGGTATTTGAGAACTGTGCATATATATATAACACACGTACGATTAGTGTTTTATTTATAATGTTGTACGGTTCTTAAATGATGACAATATATATGTTTAATGATTGCCATATTTAAAAGTTTATATTTATTTATTTATTATTTCTTTTTTATTAGAAATAATGAATGACGTGTCAGCTCATAAAAAAAAAAAAAAAAAAACAATCAAATTATATATATTTAAAGAAATTTCAGCTTACCAAATTCGTAGTGTCGTTTATATCTTTTCTGGTAATATCGGTTGTAGTATTTTCAATATTGGTAATATTCGTCCGATTATCCACAATATTTGTTGTATTATTAATATTTGTAATATCGGTTATATCTGTTCTCGTTTCAGTTATATCGTTAATATTTTTAATTTTCGTTATATCCGTATAGTCATCGATAAAAATCGTTTCACGGGGAACCTCACAAATTTTCTCAACAAAATCTGTATGGGAACGTTCATCAACGACTTTCCATGTATTTGTGCTTGCATCAAATATCTATAATTAACAATGAATGAACAAATTTTATAATCATTTTTATTATAAATTATTGTTTCGGTTCAAATTTAGATTAGAGGTAATATATAAGTACTCAAAGTGTGTATGACCAATGTAAATAAATAGCTTAGTTACTGCCACTAAATACCTTTAATATTTATAACATATCATTAAAATAAAAATTCTAGGAATTTAATCGCCGGTTCTATTTTGATAAAAAAAAATTTAAATATATTTCTATTTATTTCTTTTTTTGCCAAGTGCCATAATAAATAAATACCTATACTTTTTATCATATCAAACATTTTTCTTTTTTTTTTTATCTTTATAGGCTAATAAAAATATCAACAAATATATTATTTAGTAAATTGCATAATCATAGAAGATAATAAAAACAAATAAATAAATAAAAAAAATCTTGACCTTCACGATAGCCGGAAATGTCAGTGTAGTTATTTTAGAAGAAAAAAAAAAACAACAATATTTCGTTTGCTTAAAAATAAATTCATTGTCAAATTAAATTCAATATGAACACAAATTAAATCAACAGAACTTCCTTTACAATTAGTATAAGTTGCAATTTAGAAATGAAAAATAGATCTTTAAATGTTTCGAATTAAATGTAAACATATGTAGTTAGTTTAGTTTAAATGTTTTTTTTTCTGTTTTTTTCTCGTCTTTGCATATAATTAAACGTTTTACTTAGTTTTAATATAATATAATTCAAGTAACCGTATAGTTAATTTGAAACTAACTGAATTAATATATATTTGTCTTGCAGAATATTTATGGTAAAATTGTGTGGGATTGTATTTTATGCAATGTATTTTTGAGAATTAAGTGATAAATCAGAATAAACGAATTTTAAAAAAATAGAAAATGGTTAACATATGAAGAGGCTTGGTGGAAAAACAACATAAGCCACATTTACACAAATGGTGCAATTTGAACAAACAGCTCATAAACCACTGGAGCTATAAGCTATATTGATGTTCCAGCGTTTTATTTGGAAAACTGGAAAGAATACTTGTGTAGAGTATCCAGGCTCGTAAATTTAAATGCTTTCAAAATTATAATGGAAATATGTCATCAAAAATGAGTAAAAATTAAATGTGGCTTATGTTGTTTTCCCCCCCAAGCCCTTCAATGTGTTCTGAAGCTGTTTATTTATTTATTTCAAATAAATACATATTGGTTTGTAATACACCAATTATCAAATCGCCACAAAACATGTGTTAACAATTTTCCGGAATATGTATTTGTATATTGTAATAAAAGCTTTACGCAATATATATACGGTCAATATAAGCTCTAATTATAATTTTTATTTAGCTAAATTGATTTTTTCTATATATTCCATTCGATTTATTTCTTATTAGTTATTTTCATTTTCCATATAATTTACATTGCTTTCCATTGATTTATTGACTTATTATTTATGTATATTATCCATTATATGTATTACCAAATATATTCATATAAAGCCAACACACAAAAATGATTTTATTTGAAAGGTATAGTGTAGTTACTTCTAAATATAAAATTAATTTTTTCATGTTTATTAATCTACGTCATCCACCCTATACGATATGATAGAAAAAACAAAAAAAAATGAAATCTAAATGAAATTGATTCACCTCCATAAATATTATATTGAATTGAAATAAATGTGCTGATCATCCTAAGCATAAAACATATCAAGTCTATATAAATCTATCTATTCGCATTGCTAACACTTTACCAAATTGCGTAAAATTCATTGTGTATTTATAAACGCATCAGATGTTATATAACTAAATGCTGTATAGTGCGTGTACGTTTTATAGTTAAATAGGTTAATAGGTACCTACTTCAAAATACAAAATATAAAACAAAATAATAATAAAAAAACCAAAACCAAAAATATATTTATAAAAACAGAACAATGGATACCTCAACTTTGCATTTTACCCTCTAAACTAATGCATTATGAAAAAAAAAAAAAAAATTTAGATTTTAAATTGGTTGGTCTATTAAAAAATCTAATTTTTTTTTATATTATTATTTAATATATATAGATTTGACATTGAGACTCGCACGAAAATCAGATAAAAAGTTATATTCATATAATTGGACAAAAAAGAGAAAAAAAAAAACTTTAATTACATTTATTATTATACAACGCAGTCTAATTTTTATGTATATTAAAATTTTAGACATAATTTTGGTTATTTTTAGTTTCCTTGGGCTTAATATATTTTTTATTTATTCGCAGTTTGCATCGTAGATAATGTAGGTATACATTATTTAAAAGATGTTTTCTTTTTGTTTTTTTTTTCTTCGTATAATTAAGCATTGAAATATTTACCATTCGTATTGGTGCATATTTGCAAATTTGAAGAAAACATATAAATATATATTTTAGTAGCTACCAGATAAATACGTATTAACTGAGGAATTAAATGTTGCTTTAACATTTATTCTTCATTTTAGGTCTACGATATTAGAAAATAATTTTAAAAGCAAACAAACCTTGGTTATTTCAGTAGTGGTTGTAATATTTGCAACATCTGGTTGATCTTTTGCAATCTCATCAGCAATGTCTTTTGGAACAAGTGTTTGATGATCGGTATATGATTTTTCATCTACAATTTTCCACGTATTTGTTTTGTTATCGAATACTTTCGTTACGTATGTTGTTGTAGTTACATTAGTAACATCATCAATAACTTCCGGAATATGGTCATTAAAATGGTTATTTTTGTAAATTTTCTCATCTACAACTTTCCATGTTCCAGTTCTTTTATCGAACATTTTCTTTTTATAAATGGTCGTAAATGTTCCATCGGTATCTTTGCTAACATATCGAATCAACGATGGTCGTTTGGTTTTAATGGTTTTTTCATCGACCTCTCTCCATGTTTTGGTTTTTTCATCATACAATTGTTGAGAAACGTTTGTTTTATCTGTGGTGTTACTAACGTTTTTGGATGACGTTATTTTGTCGTTTCTATCGAAAGGTTTTTTTGGTGATCCTGGACGCTCTGGACCTGTCACTCCAGGTCCATGTCCAGGTCCATGTCCAGGTCCATGTCCAGGTCCATGTCCAGGTCCAGGTCTATTCGAACCAGTTGTTAATGAAGTTGTAGTTTTAGGTTCGGATGGTTTACCTGTGAATAATACATTTTTCTCGTTCACAGTTGATTCATCAACAACTCGCCAAGTTTTCGTTTTGTCATCATAAACTTTTGAAGTATATGTCGTTGTAGTGTCAGTTATATTACTACCAGTATTGACTTGATCTGTGTATAAAGTGCTAGATGTTGTTGCATTCGAATCATTCAATGTATTAATAATGTTTTTATTGTTGATTGTATGATCATCACGAATAATTGAACCGACTTGCTGGGGATGAGATGTTAATGACTTTATATCGATCGTATTATTAGAAATTTTACTCAGATTATCATTAATCTCGGAAGTTATAAATGCCTGAGATTCAGTTGTTTGATTATTTCGAGTATGCGTTGAGCTGTCTGTTAGTTCATGAGTTGGAAAGTTAGAGTGTGGACCAGTAATATGTTTTACATTAAAAGTATCTGTAATTCTTGAATCTTTTTCCAAAATTCTATTATTTTCCTTAGATTCAACATCTGTAATATATTTTCCAGTCCTTATGTCGTATCTAGTGTTTTGGACAGTTCCCTTTACATATTCGACGGGTGCATTGTTTCCCAACATTTTCACATTTCTCTCCGAATCTCTATATTTTCGATCGTAGATAGGTTTCTCATCAGATATGTCTTTTTTAAAATTGAGATTTTCTTCAGTTTGCTTTTGTGAATATTCCATCTCAGGTTGAATACCAGTTCCAGATTTTGCTTTAAAGTTTTCTTCAGAATTCTTTGATTGTTGAGTACCCCATTCTTTTGAAGTTTCTTCAATAACTCTTTCCTTACCATCAACAATTTCTATTACTTTACTTGACGAACTGGTCTTTTCTATTCTGGAAGAAGATGTTGTGCTGTGTGAAATTTGTTCAGTCAAAAACACATCTTGTCCACTTGGAACAGTTACTGACGTAGAAGTCGTAGGAATCTTTGATTTATCTACTGCCGTTTGTTCATAAACAAAACTTCCATCCCAATTGCCTTTGTTTTTATGTGAATTTCTATCATGGTTGTCAACTTGTTGTAATGTTATTGATTCAATAACGTTTGAATCTTTGTCAAGTATTCGAGTATTTTCTTTCGATTCGACATTAGTTATATATTTGCCAGTTTTTCGATCATACTTTATATTTTCAGCGGTACCTTTTACATATTCTACAGGAGCTGCGTTTCCAGCCACTTTAACATTTCTCTCAGAATCTTTATAACTGCGATCATAAATTGGCTTTTCACCCGGTTTTCCGCTTTCAAACTTAATTTTTTCTTGATTTTGCTTTTGAGAAAATTCTAGCTGAGGTTCAATGTTTGTACCAGATTTAGATTTCAAATTGTCTTCATAGTTTTTAGACTCTTTTGAACCCCATTCTTTTGAGGTATCCTCAATAACTCTCTCCTTGCCATCTACAATTTCTATGGTACGACTTGAAGAACTAGCCTTTTGACTTTTAGAAGAAGTGGAAGTACTATGTGATGACTGCTCAGTTACAACGGAGACATTGGGATCTCCTGCAATAACCACTGATGTAGATGTGGTAGAGGGATATGTTTTATCAACAGATGTTTGTTCAGAAACAAAATTTCCATCCCAATTACCTTTGTTTTTATGCAAATTTCTGCCTTGAGTATCAACTTGTTGCAAAGTAATTGATTCAATAACGTTTGAATCTTTGTCAAGTATTCGAGTATTTTCTTTCGATTCAACATTAGTTATATATTTGCCAGTTTTTCGATCATATTTTATATTTTCAGCAGAGGCTTTAACGTGTTCTACTGGAGCTGCGTTGCCAGCCATTTTTATGTTTCTTTCAGAATCTTTATAACTGCGATCATAAATTGGCTTTTCACCCGGCTTTCCACTTTCGAATTTAATTTTTTCTTGATTTTGCTTTTGAGAAAATTCTAGCTGAGGTTCAATATTTGTACCAGATTTAGATTTTAAATTGTCTTCATAGTTTTTGGATTGTTGTGAACCCCATTCTTTCGAGGTATCCTCAATAACTCTCTCCTTGCCATCCACAATTTCTATGGTACGACTTGAAGAACTAGCCTTTTGACTTTTAGAAGAAGTGGAAGTACTATGTGATGACTGCTCAGTTACAACCGACACATTTGGATCGCTAACAACAATGGATGTAGTAGTACCAGGTTTTGATTGATCTACCGTAGTTGTAGTTTCATAAACAAATCTACCATCCCAACCACCTTTGTTTATATGTGATCTTCTATCCTCAGTACTTTGTTCATGACGTATAAAATCGTTACTGCTTTTTCCACCTGATGTTGTTTCAACTTCAACAATTTGCGTACCGCCAAAAATAATTCTTTCCTTACCTTTTACCGGTGGTGCATTATCCGGTTGAGTGACAACATAATGTGAAGGCACAACATTTGAAGTTGATGATCCACTTCGGTTTATATCAGTTATTTCAGATATAACAACACCAGATTGTGATGCTTGGCTCCCACTCTTTTCTACAGTTGATGTTGATGATGTTTGCGTAGTCGTTGCCGAAGTCACTTTTGATGATGTAGTCTTACCAGTTTTAGATGTTGACGCCTTTTTAGAATTATGAATAACCATTTTGAATTAATTAAACATTAATAGAATAAGACAATATTATTTTTTGAATAACCGATTTTTTTTTAAATAAACAAATTACACTTTAGTTCAATGGACAGCACACACACAAAAAAAAAGACAACTAATTTCTGTTTTCTTAATGAATATACTTTTATTCACACAGTTGAAAATATCACCATTTATATTAATAGACAAATAGATAGATAGATACACGTTTATAATAATGTATCTAATAAATATTATAATGTAACCACTTTTGTATAATTGTTGGAATGTAAATATATATCACACTTTTTGGTATATATATAATATATATGTGTTGTTAACTCTCTCTCAACTGAATTCAGAATATTATGTACAATATGAATATATATATTCAAACTCAAAGTTATGTAATGGCACTTGGCAGAGTGAGAGAAAACACTTGATATTTTAAACAGATGAATATAATACGTTAATTTAAATCAATAATCACAATATATTATTAAGAAATACTTAATCCAATGTTTTTTTTGGAATGGAAAAATAAAAGATATTGTCCACAATAAAAATCGTAATTTTCACAATAGTTAAAAAACCGTTTTTTTTTTTTTTTTTTTAGTAACCAATCAAAAACAGCAACAAAATCATAAAAACATTTAAACACTTATTTCAGTAAAAAGAATGTAACTTATTGTATTATATCAAAAAAAAAAATTTAGTATATAAAATTAAACCACTGCTAGCGGCTTTACGACACAAACTGAACATTATACGTGGACGGTGGATTGAAGTCATTCAGTTAATATTTTGGAGTGGGGCAACCAGAAAACAAAAAAAAAGTGGGGCCTCCTACATATACAAAGAAACTATTAGCACCTACATATATGCCGCGCGACGCGAAACCGTGTGATATATTATTTAATTCTATTTTATTTAGGTGGTATGGTTATTGGTTATATTGTATATTGCAATTTCAAATGAAACATAGATAATATATACATTTATATATATATATTTAAATATTACAATTAGTGTATCCAATGGGTCAGATACTTATAAGATATTATTCATTGAAGACATTTTTAGAATTATTACAAGAAAAAAAAATATAGCAAAATATTTATTTTTGTATATTGTGATGCACTCAAAATGTATTTCTGATGAATAATTTATGATAATAAAAACAAAAAGTGTATATATATATATAGAACTTAATAAATATTGTAAACCTAATTATTTCAGAAGTTTTGGAAGAATAACTTTTCTGTGTATGCATCTATGAATAGTATAAGTGCATTGGATTATTTAAAAAATAAATTGAAGAACGGTTAGACTGGCATATTTTGACAAAAATAACATATATATTATTTTTTTTGCGTGGCACAATGAATGTCATTTCCAGATGCTGCTACTATATACATTATACATAGACACATTTTTAGATGAACTAAGAATTATTTATAATTTAAAACAGAAAAAAAAACAAAAACAAAAACAAAAGACAAAAAAAAAACGAACCAATGATAATAAAATGTTAAATTCCATTATAAATTATACAAAAAATTTAAAAAAAATGTTTCGTATTATATTTATTTCGCTTTCACAATCAAATATTAATTTAATTTAACAATTATCTATTATTACTTTCATCGAACCTCTACCAAACCACTCAATAATATTTGTGACAATATTTGGTTAAAAATTATCAATACACAAACTTTGAGTTTTGTGCATCTGATAAATCGCAAACATTTAAGTATAATGTCTTTCCTTAATTTTTATTTTTTTTGTTTATTTATATTGGTAGTATTCAATCAATCATAATGGTATTTGATCTATAAAATAATTACTAGTTGAGCTTTACTGGCTGAAATTTAATTAATTAGTTAGCTTATCGAAAATCCGCCAAAAATTATGGCAGTTCATTAATTTTACGCTGACACTTACACAACAATTTCCGAATCACAATTTTAAATAATATGACGCTATACGTAATTGCTTTTTTTTTGTTTTATATATAATTATAAATTAATAAATAATATAAGATAAGATAAGATGATCATTTATAATAAATGTATGTATAATTTTCATTAAAAAAAATAATTATAAATAAAGCTTTTTGTTAAACAGATTTTTAATAATTTTTGCCTATGCACAGAGGCAGAGGCATATGGATTATCAATGATTTCGTAGATAGACGATCTCGTCGCTTGAAAGTATGTAGGCTTTGGTTTCAATCTATTGTGGTTTGGGCGATCATTGGATCTGATCATTCGTTAAATAAATAATTACAGAGATGATAGCTTCTCTGAATATATCCGATTCGAATTATTATTATTTATGACCTCTTGATTATTTAAGGAAATAGTGTATATTCGCAGTTTGTTCCACATATAGTTTTATTATATCGGTCATATTTCACACTGGAATTTCTATCAAGCACAAAAACATTGAAATAAATAATCTAAAATAAATTTATTATACTTCTTGTATTAATTCTGTTTTCTGATGTGTGTTTAAAGTTTATCTATAATCCTATCATTCCCTTGTAAACTTTTAGGTTCATGATCAAAAATCAGACAAGTTAAAAAAAATAGCTTATAACATAACAACAAAAAAAGAAATGTGTCATACACAAACCGAACAGATAAATTAATTAGTGATGTAATTTTATATTACACATAAAATATTAAAAGCAAGCTATGTGCGGTTAAAGTGACCTTATATGCCCATAAGTAATAAGCAAAATAAATGGGTCATTCGGTAGCATCTTATATTTATAACTCATACAAGATAAAGTAAAATCGTTTAACTATATGTTTAAAACTGTTTTTTTTTTTTTTTTTTTTGTCACTGTCTGAGCGAAAATATGAACGTAATCAGATTATTTTTTTATTAAAAATCTAATCTAAGTAATACACTATATCGAAATTGCAGTGTGATGACTATATCTAGTAATTCAAATAGTTTTCTTTTTGCATCGATACATTTGAAAATAAAAGTGAATTCTATATAAATTTCTTTTCGATCTTAATCCCAGTCATTTTTAATTTCTACATACATTACGGGTGAATAGTCCAGATGGTCACGATTATATTCAATTAAACTGAAAATCAGTATTGATTCAATAATTGAAATATAATTGAACTTTGTCGACAGAACATTAAAAATATTTCATTGAGATTAACACTTTTCAGTCTGTAAAGTCCCCTTCGGTTCTGAACTGAGAAAAGCAGGGGTTCAGGGGTTCAGTTCGGTCCGGTTCGATAATATTTCCAATTACTTTAGTTTAGTCGAATTCATTCGATTTGAATTAAATTGTTTTTATTTTTTTTCAGAACCGTATAAAAGCCACAGAAATTAAAAAGGACTCCGGTTCTAAGGGTTCGATTCATGAAAAATATTTTAAGGGTTCAGTTCTGAAGTCAAAAAAGCAGGAGTTCTTGGGGTTCGGTTCGGGGCTCCTACCTGCATTGAATTGGCAATACATACTTTCATAGATTTTATTTAATCCCTACTATATCGCCATGCCAGTTCAAAAGTAAGACATCTTAAAAATATAAATTTGATGCGAAAGGTTGTATCTGTGTACATTATCAATATACAGATTAAACCTTTTGCAACAAATTTATGTTTTAAGATATCTTACTTTTGAACTGGCACGGCGATATGTAACTTTTAAATATTTTGAAGATCGTTGAACTCAATACATAGTAAATTGTTTAACATATTTTGGAAGTGCAAAAAATTTTAATATAAAGCCAAACAATTTTCGTAAACCAATTTCACAAAACTTCCTTCTTTTATTCTTAATTTTCCGCTACATAGGTAAATGTCCATTTTTTGGAAAAAGTAATGGATACTTGAGAAGAATCAGCGCAGACAAAAAAAGGCTAGTTTATTTAAAAAAAATGTATAATGATAATAATATTGGTGTTCAGAGTCCTTACAATTGTTTTCAGTCCAAGGTCTTGGTCATTATATTTATATATTTTTAAGAAATTATTAACCAGAAATTTGTGACTATCAAAATCTAGGAATTGCATACTACTCGAAAAATCGAAATTTAATTTCCGGAAATAAGTCTATTAAACAGAAATAAATACTTGTTCTATCCACAAATGAAGGAAATATAATAAAAATAAATCTACTAAGAGAAAGAAGCGAGCCTTGAAGCTAAACATGTCTGAATTTTTGAGTAGGCAGATAAATGTAGAGAGAATGATTTAGTAGAGTTGTTTTTAATATTATTATGTGTAGAATTGTGTATAGAATACGTGGGTGAATGCAATTTATATGGATTTGCAATAACGCGTATTTTTCTCCATTTAATATTGTGACTAACGTTTAATTTGTTTTATTATGGTCACCGCCACAAGCTATATAGAAATATATATAATTGATACATATTAAGAATGACCTTCTTATAAAATTAAGAAAGTACACACAATTTTCTCTGCCACTCTTTTCTTATGCGATTAAATGATATATTTTATGAAATATTACCGAAAATAAAAAAATTGTTTGTACATCTTCATAAACTATTTATAATTTAAAAATTAGATCTGTATCTTATAATGAGTCAAGTCGTAAAAGTAACATTTTACAAGAAGTGTGTAAGTACTCTAATCATTTTATATTGTATATAAGTGCATACTTTGATTTAATTTCTAACTTTGCTGCGCCTTTGTTACATTGATGATTTAGATGTCTTGTCACATTCGTGAATTAACATACCTTTAAAATGAAAAAAATCATTTAGTGATCAACACTTCATTTGAAGCAAATTAATGAAATACTTATACATTAATTTAAAATTTTAAAATTTGAGCGATAGCATTTTTTCATCCATTTCATTTTGATGGTTTTGATGGTTCCATTGCGAAGTAGAAATATTTATAAAAAATGCATATGTAGTTAAAAATCAAAGACAAATTCATGCAATAGGGATAAAAAGCTATAGTCTATTCCATATAAAGAGACCAACGGTTTTATGCATGGTTGTCTATAAGCATATACGACATAATCTAAATAATAAATATGACATGAGTAATAAGTCAACCCTGAAAATATTAACCAATGACAATTGCTAAATTCAAATTCAAAGAAGAAACCGTTGGTCTATTTATATGGAACAGACTAGTTACAACGCTATTGACATCTTCTCTCGAAAGCTTGGTGACATAATACAAAATTCACCTCTCCGATTGTACATTCGATAAAAGCTTTATCAAGTGAAGATGGTCAATAGCGCGTTGTAAGTTGTATTGTAACAATAAATCATTTTTAGTTGCTGTGACACTAATCTTGTTTCTTTGAAATATCCATTTGAAGGGCAAGAATTTTCAAGTTTTTCTTTTCTTTAAAAATATCATGCAAATGTAAGCATTTTTTTTCGAACGGATAGAAATTCTTTTTTTTTTCTTTTCAAATATTTTATATATTTATTGAAAATATTTTACTTATCATTTGATGGACCGACATTAAACTCGATCAATTTTAAATTAATCTGAATACATTACCTGAAAATTGGGAGCAAATTTGGCGCGAAAAAACAATAATTTTTGATGACAGCCACCATAACATTTTTTATTAACAATTTAACAAATTTTTTTCCTTTCTTAAGACACGTGTGTCGTGTATCATAATTATTATTTCAAAACAAGATGTCTATAAATGTATTCAATAGAGAATATTCCATTATTGCGAAAAATAAATCGCATTTAAATGAAGATGAAGAAAATCTATTGAATAATTTATTGATTGTGAGTAACTACCTATTTATTTATCGCAAATAAATTTGCAAGTTTCGTTTGTTCAATTGGTAATCGAATAATTTCTGTTTTATGGTCAATTTAATGTTTTAGCAAACAATAGCACATACAGAACCTAATCATCTATGCGCTAAAACGATGGACACAATCATTTTCTTTTCGAACATTCATGAACTTGTGCAAATTTTAGAACCAAATTCTCGTAAGTCAAAGTTTCTTTTTCGAAACTAAAACTGCTTGAATATTATTATGATGATTGTTTATTGATTTCTGCCATTTTTTTTTTTAATCAGAGCTTTTGTGGACTTGTTTGGATGGTTTATGCAAATCAATAACAAACGGATCCTGTAATCAGTTCCTTGTCAAAGAAATACGATTCCTACCGATTTTGGTAGATGTTCTGACAGCAACCACAGATAAACATAAGGTTAAACGTTTACTTAGATTGATGCAACACATGACTTATGACTTGGATATTACGTTTGGAGAACCTTATCTTGATAAGATAATAAAAGAACTACTGACGTTTATTACGGAGGCTGACGTAAGCATAAAATATTTTTATCAAATAAATGGCCGTTAACAGTTCTAATATATTATTAAATTACTTACTTTATAGTGCGATAGACTGCGTAAGGTTTCTTTATCTGTGTTGATAAATATTTGCTATAGAAATCCTGTATCGCTAAAAGTACTTCAGGGAGAAATTAGTTTAATGGATTTCCAAAACCAAATACAAATTGAGAGATATGGAATTTTGGTAAGAAAATTGTCAAAATATTTATATATATTTATTTATATTTTTTTCAATATTTCTTCATTAAAGCGTATATAAGTAACTAACTATATGTAATTATTTAGGCTTGCAAAATGAATCTTATTTTAAACGATATTACCCACACAATAACAACTGCAGATATTCGAAATTATTTGCACTATATTGTGAAGAATGTTCAGCATTGTCTTGAGTGAGTGTCTATTCGTAAATTATTTTGTTTGAAGTCGAAAGTTTTTAATTAATTTTTGTACATGTATAGATCGGGTAATATAATGTCATTCAATAATACAATCGCTGTATTGAAAGACATTCATCAACTTCATCAAACGTATAAAAATGTTTTGGCCGAGTATGATTTTCTATCTTTAATTGAATTTGTATTTAAGGTACGTACAATAAATTCATAATGATTATTTTATACAATCAATAAAATTAATAAATAAATATTTTTTTTTTAGTACATCGAAAAAACGGAATCTAATAAAAGTTTGATGGCATCAATTTTAGAACTGCTGAACATTATTTTCGATGCTGATAGTAAGAAATTATAACAGAAAAATATATTTCCCTTATTCTATTCTTACATTTTTTTTTTCTTCTTCAGACAAATCATTGGAAAAATCACAAGTCACTGTTACAAATATTGCCATTGCACAAATAACTATAAATAAATGTGTGGTAGAGTCATTGAATATATTGAGATATACACTCGGCACAGGTATTTTACTTGCTAATTATAATTTTCCATGTGTAAAATTATATTACATAAGACTCTCGATAACGTGAACAGAAAATGTCAGTTCATCTTATCGAAACATGACTCTTTTCGTTACTTAAG
>JAABKK020020710.1:0-18629 GCA_011634745.2 Catotricha subobsoleta | reverse complement strand
AAATTCAACATTTTTTTTTTATTTTGGATGGTGTGGCTTACGGTCAACTTCAAGCGCATTAATTATGCAGCATTTTATGTAGCATTTTTTAAAAAAGCTGCATTTTGGATAGGCTTCTTGAATATACTAGAGGGTTATAATAGAATTAAAATACAGTTTAAGCGTTAGTAATTTACATTATCATAGATAAATTACTAATATATTATCTCTGTAGTGTGTCCCAGAAATCATTATCTCTGATAAAATGCATGACTATTTAAGTTAACTATAGGAACTCAAGTTCCATTCAATTTCAATTTTATGTGCTTTTTGGTCTAATTATTAATTGCAAATGCAACTGATTACATCAAATATACACATATACATTTTTTTTTTGAATATTAATTAATCTTTTGTTCGGCATTGCTTATTAATAACTCTAGACCCAACTTTATTTATAGAGTAGATTGAAGGTAATTTCATATTTGGCCTCTTTAAAGACATTAGAGATTAATATTAAGTATCAATAAAAAAAGGAACCAAAATCACACGCAAAGCATAATAAATATTGTAAATAATTATAATTTTTGTTTCTAAATAAATATAGCATTTATAGAACTCACAATAAAAACCGTTTTTTTTTTTAATTTTAATGTGATTATCACTGAATTATAAATAATTTAAACACCTACACAATCATTTTTATATGATAATGATATATAATTTTATGTTTACATTTGTTCCATACCATAATACGGAATATATTAAATATCAATTTTTCATATCCGTCGTTTTGTTTTATGTAAAATAGAAAGTTTTAAAACTGAAAAATTATTTACATTTCAATGCATAGTAAATGTGTAGAAAGTTTAAAAAGTCGGTTTATGTTAATAATTAATATATTATACGATTTAACTTTTATTCTATTTTTTTTCTCACCACAATTTAATAATCATATCATTATTTTGCTATAAACACCGTATTTAGATTATTGAATTTGTCGTTTTAAAATAATTAGTCAAAAAGCATATAATTTTATTTTGTTCCTAAGTAATAAATTCATATTTAAAAATGTTGTTATATGGCATTGCATTCTATTATATTAATTTTCTTTTCATCAACATTTATTACAAACTTTAGCGATAAATCAATTCCACTGTAGTCAACAGAACAAATACATATTAGGCTATAGAATGTTTTCTAAATATACCCACCACAATTTTAAAATCAAATTATAATTTTTTTTTCTGTTTTTTTTTTTTTTCTAAATTGAAATTTAATTTCCTTCCCTTTTTTCTATATAATCTTTATCATACTTTCATATTATTTGGTAAAATATTATTTCACTCATATAATATTAGGTTGTATACATACTTTGATGTACTTGTTGATTATAAAAATATGGAACATTTTAAATTGATTTTTTATTAAGACAGGAAATTTTATAATGGTTATTTTATGAATATACGCAAAGCTTTTCATCTCATCCTATTCACTTCTAAACATTATTGAAATTATTTCATGGATGCGTACTTTATAATTTTCCGTTTAAATATCGTAACATAAACTACATAATTATTATACAGTGAAGCACTTTACAGTACATAAGGCTATATTTCCAATATTTCCAATTAGCTTTTATTGATTAGTACATCCTTCAAAATATGCAAATTTTATAAGTACCTATTATAATATTGGTAGGTTTTCAGATCGTACGCGTTATAGTTTCGCGGCCACATCGCATATTGTGGTATGTTAATATATAGAAGAACATAAAGTGAAGCATACAACTATATTTATTGATAATCAGAATTCAAGCTTTAATTATTTATTAATATTGATATTATTACATGAAACTATAGTTTTCAATTAGATTGAAGATGAATATTGAAAAGTTAAACACTTTACAATTATTCACAATTTATTTAAAATGTGATTATTATTTTTGAATTAGAATTATTAATAGCACCTTAGCGTATCAATTTTCTATTTAATTCTTTTCTTTTTTTTAAGTCTAAAATCAAAATTCTTCAGTATTAAATAATTCATTATAGTCACCATGTATTTTTAATTTGATTACTGATTTATAATCATTTATCATTTATCGTATTTATTAATTGATTAATTTCATTTCTATGCTCATATTTAATAGTAATGGTTAGAAATTATTAACATATTTCCTATTAGATTTATGCTTATGACACTTCAACCAAACAATATTAAACACTCACAATTTATTTGAAACGATATCAAATACATTCCAATTCAAATTAATCAAATTGCAAAATTTTACCTAATTAAATATGAATGAAAATGTAAATAGAATATTGACCATACTGCTTAAAATGTTACTTAATAATATTAATATGTCAATAGACTAAATACTATATGTTACGGTCTCAATAATTATATTCAAAAAATAATGAGCCTTAGCATTTCGAATATTTTGCAGAATATAACTCACAAGAATATTAAGTTTTCCATTACATAATTAATTTATAGATACTTACAGTTTACTACTTGCAATTTGATCATAATGTGATTAAAAACTAGTATAGAAATATTTGTATATATTTCCACATGAAGAACATTAGTAATTTTCTCTTCAAAAAAAAAATATGCATGAATAGGAAAAATTTGCCATTGACTTTGTAGAGAGTATTTCATAATAAATATGAAATGGAAAAGAAACTCTGCACCAGTAACATAAAAAGAACAAATTATTTCACTCTGAATTGATTTTATTTCATAGTCAATTTGGGCAAAATTGATAACGGTGTGCTGATGGCTATGCTATGTTAATAAATACCTCGAAATGATTTGATCATCGTTTTATTACGAAAAACTCATCGAGTAAATTACAAATAGCATTATTCTTTGGGTTATTTTAATGCTCTGTATAAACCTTTTAATGGTTTCAACTACCACATAGTGTCTCTTTTTATAGACCTTTTGTAGTTTTATACTTTTTGTCGTATATTTTCTAGTTATGTAAGTGCGGCTTAGATTATTTTCTTAGCTTTTTCATTGTTTCGATAACGGTATTCTTACTTTATACGTTCAGTGAAAAGATAATAATTTTCTTCGAAATACATTCCTCTAATTTCGATAACTGTTCTTGATATAGTTTCTCTCTATCTTCCTTTATTTAATTTTCAATGCAATTTTATTTGACTTTCTTCTCTTTTTTTTCCTTATTCATTTAAAAAAAATCGATTTTGGGCAACATTTATGCTTGCTGTTTTCTTGTTCGATATTATTGCTGACCCGGAGCGCTATCCAATACTTCACATAATATTTATAGCATATGCCATATATATACATATTCAGGAATAACGGCTAAACGAATGGACGTACAAAAAAATTCCATTATCGACCCTCTTTTATTTTTAGAGATGCAACTTTCGTTCATACATTATGTGCTCCTCTAACAATTAAAAAGTTTTAGTACAAATTTTTATCAAATAATTGAATATAGGTTTAAGCAATTTTTTTTTTGTTTTTTTTTACCACTTTTTGTCTAGATCTCAGGAATGGCCGGGCGGATATTGATGGTAGATATACCAAAAGACGCAAAAAAAAATTTCGGCGGTACTGCTCCTTTTTCTTTCGACCACCTGTTTTTTTTTTCTTACACAAATGAAGTCGTGTACCAATCCATTGGCACCTTGTTTTTGTACGTCTACTGGTTTAGCCGTTATTCCTGAATACATATAAAATATGTATATGTCATGCCATAAATATGATGTGAAGTGTTCGCTAGCCGTTATTCTTGAATATAAATATGCCATGCCATAAATATGATGTGTATATGACCACTTCTTCTATTTATGCCACATTTAATGCAATTTGACTCAATATTTTATTAAAAAAAAAAAAACTTTTTGTTACGAGTTCGGAGCATGATACTTGCATCTCTAAAAAAAATATCGGGATCGACTATGGACGATTTTCCTGTACGACATCGCATTTAGCCGTTATTACTGTATATATTTATGGCATGCCATAAATATGGAGTGAGGTGTAGCTAACCCCCTCGAGCATGAATATTTTTCTTGGATCAATTCAAAGAGATTTCGCGTAGATGCCATTCGCAAAATCTTGTTTTAATTTTGATATTTGTATAGTAAGAAGGTTTTGATGTTCTATATACTTATTTTTTTCGCTAGATAATGAAGTGTTTTATTATTTACTAGGTTATAAAATTTTATAGTTTATTAATTTTACTCCTTAATCGCAAGTGATATTTACGTAAAAGTATTACAAACATTATATAACTATCAGATATTTTATTATACACTACATGTGAAACATGAAAGTGCATTATAGCTTCGGATTTTATATTTTGTGTTTCAACCTAAAAAAGGTCAAAGGTTATTTTTCTCATACACTAGTGGTTCAATCGGGATAAAACTTATATATTATGTTTTATAGTGTCTGAAACAGATCTTGACCCCAAATGGTCAAAGGTCATTTTTTTTTAAAAAAAAAATTGTCTCAGGAATTAATAAGTGGATAAGGATAATAATAATACTATGTTGCCGAGCGACCGAAACTTGTCTGTCCCCCCACCTAATCTCAGGAACTATTAACCGACTGGAGACCGAACCCCTACAACTTACATGTAGTGCATATAAATAAATTAGATACTATTACTAATCCAATTTTAATAGCCTTTCTTGTTTTTTTTAAAATTTGCTGGCCATTACCTTTATTAAGTTTTTTTTTGTCATTTAAAAGCTTTGCCAACCAGAGTTAATGTTTTTCAATATTTTTTTTAAAAATATTGAATATATAAAGAAATATATTTCACGAAATAATAAATGTACATCATTTTATGTAAAGTGTTATACAACAATCAACAACAAATTATAAATATAAATAAAATGGAAAAATGGAAAAATCATAAACACAAAATATACAAAAAAAGAAATAAATAAAGTAAAATTCATTTATATTTATTTCAAGCCTAATAAATGTACATAATAATAAAAGAAGAAATGATGCGAAAATGCATTAAATATATTTAACGTCCGAAGTTTTGTGTACAACCACATTATTATTAGATACACAATATACAAAAGAACCAAAATGATTTAACCTCTGTGCTGTTAGAATTATAAACTTTGTACTCTACAACCTCTATTCTACTTTGCTTCTGCAATTTTACATATATCAGAAAATTTTATCAACCATTTTAGTATCGTATATAATAATGTTAAATCTACATACAATATACTATTAATACTAGAACAATAATGGATGTATATTAGGGCGGTTTAAATTTTAAAAAGTGATGAGAGTCTAAATGCTTTTTTCTGATATTGTTCCAAATCTAAGAAAAGAAATAGATCGTGTCAGAACTTCTAGAGATCCCAAAAAAAAAAAAAAATCAGTATACAAAAATGCTTGAGACTGAAATCTCTAGAGGCGCCTCTAGTGCAAAAACAACTTGAACTAATCACTTGTCCACGATCTATTTGTACATATTATGAGGTTCTACTACATTAAGCATATGCAAAAATCGATTAAATGACGGGAGCATATAGACTATGTTCAAATTTATTTATTGGATCAACCACCATTATTGCTATTTCGCTAGTATCTACGTGGAAAATATGTATTTGTAAGACATTTACATACTCTATATAAGTGGAACTGAATATGATTCAATTACTGTCCATTATTAAAATAATATTAAAATCATTTATCTAAAGTTCCCACGAAATCACAGTAACTATTTGGGCGCTGTTGGTGTATCAGGTTAAAAGTTATGATTTTTCAAAGTTGACTTATTCCTCCAATTTATTAAAAATTTGTAATTCACACACACTTTTTTTTAAAGGAGAACCCATGAAAAAGATTTGTAAGCCTTCACAAAAATAACTAAGAATTCTGCAAATTTCGGCGAATTGACGTAAATTTAGTACTTTTGCAAACGTAATTACAGTAACTAATAAGTGATCATTTTAATTTTATTTCATTTAGAAATTTATTTTAAGAAAAAAAATATGCTTAACTCAAAACATTCAAAAAAACAGCAAACTATTTGAGCTTACTTCATTGGTAGACGAAATATCCTAGAGTCCACAAATATTTATGAAAAACACATAGATCATATCGGCAACTTCGAGGAATAAAAAAAATCTGGTATTCATAATTTATTTATTTGTAATTCGACCTAATTCAAGCATGTGATTTGAATATTGACGATTTTATTAAACCTTGAGCCAATTGGCGCGACCATTAAAACTTAATATTTTAGAATAATATTTTATATTGCTTATTTTACGTAAAATGCAAGGTTTTAAAAATGCAACATACTATACGAAATTTTGAAAAAAAAAATATATTAACCACCCCATTAACCACTTATATGAGGAACAAGCGTATGTACTTTTTTACTATACATTTTTAAATAAAATATGTATACACTACACATATATAATATATATAATATATTTGTATACTCTTATACATGGATGGCAGAATTTTTTTTTTTTGTATTTGAAATACAAATACAAATTACATTTGAAAATGACACGAAAATACAAAATACAAGTTACAAATTACATTTCTAAAAATTGTATTTCAAATACAAAATACATTTTTTTAAATACTTAACCTTTACACATTAATTAAAAAGTATTTTCAATTACAATTTAATTGTAAAGAACATTAAAATTACAATAGATTTAAGGTCTATAATTGCGTATAAATACCTGCAAATGAAAAGACTCACTCTACTGGAGCTGATGATGGCAGTATTGAATTAAATTTTACAAACACTGTTTTTACAAAAGTAAGTTTATAAAGTTGATAAAAAAAAAACAGATCAATGGAACAATGTTTAATAAAATTTTGAGATAGTTGTGTATTATGAAAATTAGAACTGTTTGCGAGGCTTGTCCTAATATTTATAATACATCAAGTATTTTAAAAATTCCAAGCAATACAATATCGCAGTCGTATTTTAATTTATTTCGTAATAAATACAAATATTCGAATTCATAGTTTATAAAAAGTATTTTCATTTGTATTTTGTATATTTAAAAAATGTTTGTATTTTCGAAATATAAGTGTTGAAAATACATTTGTTGAAAAATGTAATTAAAATAGAAGTTTAAAATACAGTATTTTAATAACTGCCATCCCTGCTCTTATATATATATATATAGAAAGAATGGTGTATGTATATCAGTGTAATATAGCATTTTTGGAAAATTTGTTATGAAATGTAGATTGTGCACTTGTATAATGTGCAATGTGCATAACTCTCTACCTTTTTAGATGCAAACAACAACAACAATAATAATAACAATAATAATAATAATAATAATAATAATAATAATAATAATAATAATAATAACAATAATAATATAATAGAAATATTGTTAGCATATAAACAGACAACCGAAATTTTATTGAAATATGAATTTTTCAAATTTTCGGCCTAGACATTCTTGTACATATACTTAGAATAAAATTGAATATGTTCTAAAAAAAAGTGGTTCTATTTTATGTAACGCAACTTTCTAAACAAAATCTTTGCCGTAAATTTTAATAAAAAAAAAAAAAAAAAACTACATTTCTATAGTTTTTCTATATAAAATATAAAATGCAATAATCCGTTATCCTGATATCGTCGTAGAAAATTATGCAAAAATATAACACTGTTAATTATATTTTATTTACGCCTATTTTATATATAAAATAATGAAAAAAAAAAAATAAAAGTAAACAAAAAAAAAATAGAAATATGTTATTATAGTACGTATTCTGTAGTACCTATATGTGAACAAAAAAATGAAAAATAAAAATGTTGAAAAAAAAATAAATATCTTTTGCATATTCATATCGAAATTTATTTATTTTGTTGAATCATAAAATAATATTTTTTTACGCTCAATTAAAATTTATATACCCTGATTTTTCAATTATTTTTTTTTTATCAATTGTAAATTTCATGTACATTAAAGACTAAATGGTGCAATAAATTTTCGAGAGTTCCAGCAGCTAACATAATAAAAATGTAGATGGGCAAAACAAAAAAACATGATATTAAAAAAAAATAAAAATTTACAATATAATTAACATAATGTGCATCACAATAATATTATTTTCATACGATGCGATGGTGTGTAGTGTATTTATAGTATAACATCTGCATTTAACATAATTAAAACAATATAATTATATATTAGTGTAGTGTAATTGTAGGAATGTAATGTGTATTTCGTTTGTTTAATATTTTAATTAAATAATAATAATAATAATAATAATATTTTTATAGATATTAATTGTAAATATAGTAAATACAGTGTATATACTCGCAATTCTATTCTACGTAGCGTGATTATGTTAGTCCCTTTGGCTAAAACCAATATAATAACAGTACAGGCACTGTATATTTGGTTTGTACATTTAATTTGCGTTGTATGATAAAACACAAATTATAATTATTTGCAATATTTATTGTGCTTTGTGTGTGATTTTGGTTCTTTTTTTTTGTATACCATTTTACCAGAATCTCTTTGTACGATTAATTAAGTGTAATTTATATTATGCGGGTTTAAAATATGTAATTTATAATGTTCATAATATCAATATGTTTATGTTAATAGAATTCTAGACTTTTTAGTTGATATGATGTTTACTAATTAGTCAATGTTATTGACACACATGGATAGTATATTATACATAATTATAATCTTACACATAAAGTTTTCGCGATGGTCTTCTTTCAACTTTTGGTGCCCACATTTTTGTCTTAATATATACCAATCAAGGTATTACTTCATTTAAAAAGAAAAAAAAATTATGAGGCCAAAAATAAAAAAGGTCTTCTGTTTTTTTTGCACGGTAGCATTTTCAGAACGTAAATTATTTTGTAAATTTAGCGCCATTAAAACAAGCTGCCAATTAATTGGTACAATATTTTATTTATGCTATAGTAAATTCGCTTATAGTCATCCAAAACCAAAGCAAATAAAATAAAGTTTTTTTTTGGGCGGTTGCAACACATTTTTTGAACTAACGAATCAAAAACATTCCTGATATATAGGAACGAAGTGGTAATTAGTATTATTTGTGAAAAAATAAAAATAAAAATTCAAATGAAAATGGTTTCTTTAGTTTCATGACTTCTTTTTTAAGTTTTTTCTGTTCTCTTTTCCTACGTAATACAAATTGAAATTTATTGCGTAAATTTAAATGGTTGGCATCCGTATTCATTTAAATTATAATTGTTAAATAAAAAACAAACATAAGTGAACTGAAAGAGAGAATGCGTTGTATTGTTTAATACGCATAAACAAGCCGTGACTGCCAATAATAGTCAAACTAATAATAATAACAATAATAATAATAATAATAATAATAATAATAATAGAATAATCGAGTTCTATTTGCTCGAGCTATCTTTGCGCGCATAAACCTAGCCTTTATGCAATAAATTAATCTCACTTGTTCTTAAATTTTTTACGACATGTCTGTATCTATAAGTTATGAAATTATAGGCAATTGATCCGTCAAATTTAACTATATATTTATTTAAATACTTACCTTAAATCATTCAATTCATATTTTTATAATTCCAAATACATGCATGATGTCTTTTAACTCTTTCACACGATTATCATATTTTTATAATAACAGCTGCATCTAATTACAGACACCGCAAAATTCATAAAAAGGGAAACTGATAATATTTGCAAATTGTGCCAACACTAAATTAATGCATAAAATTTAAAATTATTTTATACGAAATTTCGAACTTTAATGCATTTTAAGCTAATAACCACATCATAATATTTATCTATTCTCTATATTCTGTATTAAATATTTTGTACACAAAATTACAAATCATGTTTACGGTAAATGGCAAGCAATTATTAACAGCTTTTTCATGTATTCTGTACATTTTATTCTCGAAAATGTCAATATGTCAATACCATTTACCCGATAGCATACAAAATATGTATATATAAACAAGGACATTTATTATATAAACATTATACAATACACACCGATATATTTTATAGATAATGTGAAACGAGTAGCGGCAACGTAAATTTTATATAAATACAGCTAATTTGTTCAACTTACGATATATTATAATGACTAATATAAAAATATTGTTGCTGTTGCTGTTGCTGATGTTAGTTACTAAGATTTCGCTACCCACTAGGTAAAATCAAGTATTGAAAGTCTTCCGACTTAATGTATTGAAAATTATATACCTATTTTCTAATATACATTTATATAACTTAAATAAGCGTACTGAATTATAATTTACGCCAAATGTTTTTATAGAAAACAAACAAATACAGTTAAAGTTAGTTGCTCTATAAAATATAAATAATGAACGTATTTAACGTTCATAGAATAACAAACAAGGTATAAGTACATATTGCACAAATTGGATTTTAATTTGCTACTAATTGGTTCTTTATTATAGGTTATTAATTTATGCCTAATAATCTGATGTAATTAACGACAGTATAATGCGGGTGATGAAAAACAGCGACACAGCTGAGTTAAAAATAATGTACTTTTTATAGGAAAACATTATTTTATTATAATTGTGGTTCACCTATTTTAATATACCTACATACGAGTATATATGTTTTTAATTTTCATTTAATTTCCAGTTTTTTTTTTTTTGGAAAGAGAGCTAACGACAATTTTTTTTTTTTTAATTAAAAGTTTGGAATAAATTGTCAATGTATTTACTGAAAATTTAATAAATCCACCTACACGTAAGTACACACCAAACTCTGAAATTTTTCTATAAAAGTATGTTGAATGTAATAAGTACTGCTATCAATAATATAGTCTTAACAAATTCTATCAAATTTTATATGATACTTTACAAAGGACAGTAACCTTTAGCAATCTCAGGACCTTTCTAAGAATTCCTCTTTTAAAATAGAATTTAATAGAAAATATGAACTTTTATGCGTATATTAAAAAAGAAAAATATTTATGATGAAAATAATTTATTTACATAAATTGCGCAATTGCTTATCAATGATATTTTATCGTTCAGAGCCATTAATTTGATATACAATTATAAATAAATAAAAAAAATCTTATCGTATTTGTCAATCAACATAATTGAAATATATATATATTATATATATACAGAAGTAAAAGTTAAATACAATAAAATATTCATATATAGTGACTTAAAATCATATCAAAATATGATTTTCTTCATTCAAAATATCATACAATTAAAATCATATTCAACAGTAATTTGCCGAGAAAACTCGCTTATTATACAATTTCATATTTAATGAAATAAGTATTATGTGAATTTATAACTATAGAAGTCGGTCCCATTACGCGCACAATATTATTTTTTAATTTATTCCACCCTATAATGAATTGTAACCATCTTGATATGATAATTTAATAATAATTTAGAAGCTTTAAAACAGTATAGTTTTATTCTTGTATTTAATAAAATACGTTAGCTATAAAATAAATATTGTATATAATTATATATATATATTTTCTTTAATATAAATTATGTGGATATAGCATTTCATTCAAGTCAACCTCTGTGTGTGCGCCTATAATGTTGGCGGCATAACTGCCTAGAATATATGTATCCGTGCACATTCATTTTCATTGCACCATGCCCAAGTGTAAGATATAATTACCAGTAAAATGAAACGAGAAAAAAAAATACTTATTAAAATTTATAAATTGCTAGTTAATAACAAAAAAAAAATGAATTAGAAGAAAATAAACCAAGTCTTATAGAAATATTATACCAATATACAGTAAAAATCATAGCAGACCGGCTGAAATCTAAAATTTTGAGTGTTGCAAAAGTTTAAATATTCCTATAAAATAATATAATTTTACCGGGATATATTTGCCTATTATGTCATATATAAGACACGATAGAGTTATATAAATTTCATGCAGCATTAAATTAACATAAAATTGTCATTTATGTGAAACGTTCCTATGAAACTGTTGGACTTAATAGCTTTAAAAATGCTTACACAATATTTTCTTTATAATATTCAACCATTCAGTGATTAAAATGTTTTATTATGAAAATTTTCATTTTTCACACGCAGCGAAATTATTAGGTGTATGAAATGTAGGAAAAAATTTTGTTTTTTTTTTGTGGTGAACGAAGTATTATGTAGTCGCAATGGTGAGTATATATTTATTTGTTACATTACGAACGAAGCTTTATGGAAATGTTGTGGCAGAAGTTGATTGTAAAAAATGTATTTTTTTTCTATTGGAAAACACATGTTTTTTTTTCTTTCTAGATCGTGCTGGCACGAAGCATTTAGATGGAACGTGTGATATAATAATAATAATAATAATAATAATAATAATAATAATAATAATAATAATAATAATATAATAATAATATAATAATAATAATACATTTTACATTTTACATTATACATTATTGTTTACTCTCACGTGTTAAGATGCACTAAACGTACATTGATTATGTATAGGAACATGGATATGAATCTACAAACATTTAAATGTATTCCCAGTTGAGATTTTAATGTGTGAAGAATTTTCAACATTGATTATAAGGTTTATTTTCTTGCTGTACAGAAAATAATTTTTTATACAAAATGAATGTTCGTTTATCCATTAAAAATTTTCAATAATTACATGAATGAATTTATTACGTTCTAAATACTACTATATCAAATCAGTTATATCAGTAAATAGTATATATACATTATATACATACGATAGCTGATCTTATTGTATGTGAGTCAACTCTTATTTTTCTGTATGCTTAGAATTAAAGAAACGTCAATGGGATGTTCTATTTCAATATTAATATACAATGTGATTTAGTTATCACTTTATATTGATGTCGTGAGAAGATTTCAATTTAAATGCAAAAATTTAAAATCATCTCTCTCTCTTCTGAAAAAACCTTTAATACCACCATGAATATTTATTCATTGTAAAATTTAATCTAAATATTTTAATTTGCAGTTTATCTCTGCAAAAACCGCATAAATAAATGTTAAAATCTTCAATTTCATACAATTTTGCAATTTAATTTTTTTTATTATTTTTATTAAATTTCTTGTAGTTTTTTCTTTTTTTTTGTGTGCACTTATTCTCTGTGCGCATAATTGTAAAAGTCGTATCAACTTTTCCACAAAGCCAAAAATGTTCACAACCTTTATTATTTAAAAATAGAAATAATTTAACGTTACTATAAAAGTTAAAACTTCCCTCTACGTCTGTTAATATTGCAATATTTATTCTTATTTTTTTCCTACTCCACAAAGTGGAAATGTACATCGTGCTAGAGCGCATAAGTTTAAATTAAAAACGAAAAGACGGAATATTAATAATATTATTGTATGTTCTTCATTTCAATTATACATATTTTTACATATTAATATTATATAATTATATATATACCAATATGAATATATACATGTAGAAGTTTTATACGATACAGCCAAACTCCATCACCATAAATATAAAATAAATATACGAATTATATTCAAAGTTTAATAGAAAATTTTCATCGAAAAGTTAATTAATTTTTTTTGTGGTTGAGTGCATGAAAATAATTCATAGATCCCAATGAAAAATGCACATCCCTCTTTAAATTAAACAATAAAAAAATCATATATGTAATATTTTTCTTTTGAACATTCATGTAATAAATCATTAATTTATCCTTAATTGGAATTTTAATTCTAATTGTAATACCACCAAAATTATTCTAGTCATACAAATCAATTTTTGTGCACGCGCATTATGAACTAAAATATACGCATTTTCTTATTTTTCATAAAATTTTTACAAATGATATAAATAAAACAAGAGATTTAAACATTATTTCAATCACAAAATTTGTTTTTAAAAAACATTTGATTGGTATGAAAATAAAAATTAATTTAAATTAAGTAGGAATTTCTTCAGAAATTTGACAAATTTTCTTTCCTGAAAAAAGCAAATTAAGGCTTTAATTTACAAAAGGTCACTTCGTTGTTTCAAATATATTAAAATTTTCTTATTATAGATATATATATCACGAAATACGTCAAAATAACCATTATCAAAATTGTATATATGTATATATTTTATTTTTAATTTATTTTAATTTTTTTTTTTTAGTAGGTATATTGTTTAGTCTGGATACTTAAATGGAAACCCAAGAATTTCGTTTTTTGTTTTTTGTTTTTTAATTTAAAAATAATTATTTCACAAGATATCAAAATCAACTTTAAGGTAGATATTACTAAAGATATAGACAAAAAGGGATCAAAACCAATTATAATGTTGTATTTTCTTGAGATATTGTTATGTACGTACATGGTAATATTTTCTTTTCCTTTAACCTTTTTTTTTTCTTCTAGCCACTCTTTATCCGACGTCGTTTTTCTAAAATGCTATACAATAATAACTATTCAGACGGTATATCATAAATAAATTTTCTTAATAAAAAAAGAAGCAAAGCAAAAAAAAATATTGAAAAAACCATTTAAATATTAAATACATCATGAATAACTAAGAAGATGTTTAGAGATATTTACGGTAAGATATTAGTATTATAGGATTGGTTAAAATATAAGGAAATACTATGTATTCAAATTTTCATTATATTACATATTGTTCCATGACCATATTTTCGAATTTATTATAAATATAGATTTATTGGAAAAGGTTTGTTAGTTTTATTATACCTTGTTTTGGGAAGGAGGATTCGGTCCTCCAGTGTTCTATAATAAGTATTTAGTATTTGTAGTATTGTCGAAAATGTAATATCCGTTTCGTTGCAATGATTTTCCATCGTATATAATATGACATAATATTTGATATTCCTTTTGGGTATATGCACTGCCGTACACATTTAAGTAAATATTGAATTTTGTTAACTGTAATGCCAAAGCTTGAAGTAAGCGCAATCTAGGTGCAAGATCACAATATATGTAATCCACTTTAGTTGAAATGGTAACCGAAACAACAATAGTAAATATATGGAGTAGTCCTTCCGTCTTAATTGTAAATAGCAAGAACTATGTACAATAAATAGCATTTCTATACACATAAGATTATATTACATTTACAAAAGTATTTGTAGAGATTGGCTTTCAGATTTATGCTCGTTGATTTATTTAATGCGACAAACGTAACTATAATATTTTTATTATGAACAAGTGGATATAGATATCATATCATGTACAAATACGACTTGCTATATGAGACCAATGAAAATAAAAAAAGTAATGTAACTTATTTATTTTTATTTATTTATTTTTGTTTGTTTTTTTTTTTTTTTTAAAAAAGACTTTTGTACATAATAAAATGACCATCCTCTAAACCTATATTTATTATGATGTCCTACCCTTTTTTATATACTCAACCTTTTCAACTCAACGAAAGCGAAAAAAAATATTTTCGATAACACAAAAAAAAAAATGATCAAAAGTAATTTCATTGATGACATTCTTTCTGTGTTACATGGTCGAAAAGAAAATTTCTAAAAGATAACTCTGTTTATGTAATCTTTGTACATATCCTATTCAGACATAGTACACATATTCATATAAGCACACAACAAAATGCCTATACAAAATATACATACATACCTATGGATATGTCCTACAAAATATAAGGTAGATGGTATACCGATAGAACGGAATATTCTTCCATAACATAACCTCTGATATTAAGAATAATAAGAAGGGGTTGATTTGAATCAGTACAATACACAGCCTATAAAGAAAGGGTCATGACGTGAGAATTCCTTTACCAGAGTAGTCTTGTTTCTCAACAATATATATAAATATACAAATATTATGTGGGGAGGTATAGGTATGCGATCCGATTATATATTTTATAATATTATATTGTATAGAAATATCACACATATGTTAACATTTAGCAGCACACTTATAGCGATGAAAAGATAGTTTATCTTAAATATATAAGACGAGCAAAAGAAGGTATGATGTGATGTGTACCATTTTGTGCTTCAAATGATTTTTTCTTTTGCAATGGAAGATAACATCACATTGCGTGCTAAAGTGTAGTATTGAGGTGTTCATATGTAACATATTGAAATGGAATATCATGATGCTGATAATAGATGTATCGAATACGTACAGTCGTACATTTATTTATTTTATATATTAATTTTTTTTTTTTTTATAAATAGATCATGTTTTGAAGAATGTTGGTAATAATTATTTACAAAAAGATTAATATAAATAAGTAAATGGTTTGATACATAATTTTCTTGAATTGTGAAAATTTGAAACATAGGATCATTACAGGCTGGGTAACTTCTAATTACCTCTATTACTTCTCTATTTCAGTACATTTTTTAGAGGTACTTTACTTTCAATTGTGAATTTGCTTAAATAATTTTTTTTACAGCATTTGCCTTTACTTGATTAAAATGTCGACACCTGAGTTTTATAAAATATTTACCCTGCCATGATACCCTTTAAGTATATCATCAAACTTCTTGATAATATTATTCGTTATCTATACCATTCACATATAATCTTATCCTTATCCGTTAGAGTAATGATTCTTGATGCGGACACTAACAATTCGATAAATAGGAGTTGTTAAATGAAACCTGTACCATAAGCCCAAATCAATTATTATGATAGATCATGCGCTTTCAAATACTCCGCAGTATATGCTATTTTGTTGCAATATGCATATTTAAAAATGTAAATACTATGAGATATTTTGAAATTTTCCCTGTATCTTATTTTCATCAATAAATTGTAGACAAACTTTATAACATAATAATATGTAAAGAAATTGAATACAAAAACTTTTCGTAAGCTACGTTCACGTATTTACTTAAATACTTATTTACCTACTATATTACATACTAATCTTCTATTTGTTATATGTATGTAATATATATTATATATAAAAAAAAATAGCACAAGTACAAACTTTCAATGAAAACTTTTAAAGAAATTTACTTAAATCTTCTACTAAAAGACTAAAACTTCTCAATATAAACTAAAATTGAATAATAATTTGCCATTTTAATAATCTAAAATGTATTACGATTAATTTTCTAAATTCTCAATAGTGATATAGCATTAAGTAAATTTACATATATTTTCTCTATTTTCTATAAACCTTATAACATTATACAAATTCTAACACTCAATATATAATTTATAACATTTTAGTATTTTATCATTTATCATAAAACATTAATTCTTACCATTTAGTATCTAGTTGGGAGTAAGAAGTAGGTATATAAATATATAGTTAAAAGTTTAATTGAATTGTTATTTGTAATACTTAATTTATAGTATCATTGAATAATCTCTCTTTCATAATGCTTTCTGATTTATCATTTACTATTTTATAACAAATGTATCCAAATCTATCTTAATGTTATATGTATATAACATAGGTACATAGAACAGAGAAAGGAATTCAATGTTAATAATGAATAATAATTTCTCAATGGAAATTGTCGGGGAAACTGTTACAAATTATTTCACTTTTATAACTATTATATTTTATATTCTATTGATATACAAACACATGTAAATTATACATTGAATGTATAAGCAGATTTTTAACATAATCACTAAGTGATCAATTTAATCTTTCTAGTTATATATGTAATATTGTAATATATATATATATATATATATATTTGCTTAGTTTTTTTTTTAAGTATAGTGCCCAGAAATGTGTGATTTACGTATGGTACGTCACATTATTTAGTTAATAATTTTATTGTGTCTAAATTAAATATTTAGTTCTTAAGAAATAAATATTTCGTTAAATGAATTATTTTTTTTCAATCAAATTTTTGTTTTCTTATTTTTATTCTATATCTGTTCTTTATAATTAAAGACCTCTTGGCGCAAGAAAGAAAGACATTTTGAAATTTTGAGTTTTAATTTTTGAGTTAGCGATTTCATTCGATGTTTGATTAAATTCTCTACATTTTGGCGTAATTTTTGAATAACAGAAAACTGTAAAAGCCTTTAGTACTTTAAAGAGGTTTTTGCATTTACTTTCGATTTCTTCAAACCTTTTAACGTATTCATCTCGAATGAATTAATTATGCATTCCACCCTTGCACCAAGACCTTGGGAATTGGGTATGTCATTTTCCTTAAGTACTTTTTTTTATATTTTTCAAATATTTTTCATGGAATTCTAGAAGTATATTTCCACTAAACAACCTCTCCCAAATGCCTGCAAATAATTTTTAAACTTGAACATCCGACCTAAAATAAAATATTTGATATTTATACATTTTCAATATGTGCTTGCACCTGCGGTAAAAAAATTATGAATTGTAACCATACGAGTGCGAGTGAATGGCAAATATTATTTTCCTTAATTCTAGGGGAATACTATGAAATAATTCGTATTTCATTCGGATTTTAATCAACAACTTTAAATATTACTAAAAAATATTTCCAGGCATTTTAGAGAGCTGGTGTAGTGAAAACATATTTCCAAAAAATTACGAAGAACATTTTAAAAATATAAAAAAAAAAATACTTAAGGAAAATCACAAAACCCAATTAATGTATATTGTAAAATGTATCCGACAAAAACCCCTTACGGTGTAAAAGTGACGCAAGTAACTCGTCCAAAAAGAGTGATATAATTTTTGGT
>JAABKK020020699.1:0-18630 GCA_011634745.2 Catotricha subobsoleta | reverse complement strand
AAATTACAACCGATCAAAATGAATATTTTGAATTTTTGTCTTCATATTTTTAGCTGAAATTTCAAGGCCGGAACTCTACTATAACTTGTCAATCGTTAGAAAAATATCTGTTGTTAATGTACTCGTGAGTTGATATCGTCAATATTTCGGGAGCGGACTTTCAGTTTCTGAATATCTGTACAATTAAAAAAATTACAGCCCGATCCGGCCTAAAAATTTTACTCGATCCGGTCAAAAATGTGCGGCAGGATCTTGGCCGGATCGGGCTGTAATTTCTTTAATTGTACAGATATTGAGAAACTGAAAGTCCCCTCCCGAAATATTGACGACATCAACTCACGAGTACATTAACATCTGATATTTTTCTAATGGTTGACAAGTTATAGTAGAGTTCCGACCTTGAAATTTCAGCTGAAAATATGAAGACAAAAATTCAAAATATTCATTTTGGTCGGTTGTACTTTTCATACCTAATGTGATAAATGTTACTTGAATACATATTTTTTTTTATCTGAATTTAATCAAGAATTTCTTGATAACTTTTTATTTTGATTTCCTGTTGTGAATCCTAGCCCACATGAGTTTTATTGAAACAACCTGCCATTTCATTGGCACAAGCTTCATTTTATCATTCTAATAGAATAATAAAAATTAACGAATAATTCGATACAAATATTTAATTTTGTACGGTAAAAACATAAAATCGCGTTAAATCGTCACATTTTCAAAAAATCTAATGTCCCTCAAAAAAAACATAGTAGCCTTTGAGTTTGAAACAATGGCTTTATTATTTATTTATTGATTTTTGTTACTAAGGAAACATAAAATCTTTGATGGTCAAAAACACTCAGACGCAATGTTGACCCAGATATCAGACCTATCTCATATTGTTAGTCATGGCTATCCTCACATCACAACATATACTTTCTTTAAAAAAATCGTAGGTTTTGTTTTCGAGATAATCCAAAAATAGAGATAAAACCCCATTTTAAAGGATGAAAGAGCCATCATAAAATTTGAAATTGTGTTCCAACGGCGGGCGACGGAGATTATACGACTATTGAGTGGTCGCTCATTAAAATCGGTTCACAGACTGCAGAGATATATTGCCCGGACAAACACACAAAAAAAAAAGAAAAAAAAAATCACGAATTTACTACAAATTCAATAAAGTATCAAGACGTTATTACTTTGCTCAATTTTATATGAAATACATTTTTAAAAGAATCTGTTCTTAAATAATTGGAAACTTTTCTTATTATTTTTTTTTTTTTGAACTAGGATATTTAATTGTTTTCCCTTTGTAGAATTATTTTAATAAATTGTTAATATCAAAAAATTAAGGCCTTAAATGTTTTACACATTATTATTCTTAATTATGCAAATATAATTTGTCTGGATGTAATTTATAGAATTTTTAAACTTCTATTATATAAATTATGTGCGAATAATGTAAATATGAAAAAAAAAATTCAAAACCATAGTAATAATATATCATATATATAAGACAGCTATAGCAAATTTTTTGTTAGTGGTTCAGATAATTAATGAATTGTGTATTAAGACTAATTTTTTCTATTTATTTTTTATTTTCTATGTTTATCAGCATTTGAATGTTATTTATTAATATATCCAATAAATAACTTCAGTCACTATGTAAATCTTAACCAATTTAAAATATATACAAAAAATTAAAACAAAAAATAAATCCTAATTTATATGTAATTGTTAATATTAATATTAAGAATGTTTTATTTTATTTTTGCCGCAGCAAACCATCAACTCAGCTAAATCTGGTAAATATGAAGAAAGTATCAAAGCATTCGATATTGAAAAGGTATGATTTAAGGAAACATTGTATGTGTTAAATTAAATTAATTAATTAATTATTATATTTTTGGTAAGGCTCCAACTAATGGCCAAGCACGACCGAATTGGTCAAATAGTACAGAATTTTTGATGTCATGTATAGCAACATCGGTCGGTTTGGGGAATATATGGCGATTTCCATTTATTGCTTATGAAAATGGTGGCGGTGCATTTCTTATTCCATATATTATTGTTTTAGTAGTAATTGGTAGGCCCATGTATTATCTTGAAATGATTATGGGACAATTTACCAGCAAAAGTTCAGTTAAAATATGGGCAGTATGTCCTGGATTTAAAGGTAAATATAAAGATTTAGATTTTATTTCGTTTCATGTATATTGTATATACTATGGTATAAATTTAATATATATATAAATATAAAAATTGTTCCTAGGTGTTGGTGTTGGACAACTTGTAGGCACAATATGTATTATAACGTATTACTGTTCTTTGATAGCACTAACGTTATATTATTTTTTTGCATCATTTTCATTCGAATTGCCATGGTCAAGATGCTTGGAATCTTGGGGAGCCGATTGTGTCGATTCAATGCCAAAACATTTAATGGCACTTAACAGTAATTTATCTGATATTAGTAATGATACCAATTCCACACCGAATAGAGCCACAAGCAGTTCTGAAATATATTTCCTGTAAGTGTGAAC
Organism: Catotricha subobsoleta; assembly: GCA_011634745.2. Lineage (NCBI taxonomy): Eukaryota > Metazoa > Arthropoda > Insecta > Diptera > Cecidomyiidae > Catotricha > Catotricha subobsoleta. The sequence continues at coordinate 16,096 of JAABKK020020699.1, read as the reverse complement.
GAATTATAAATATTATTTCTAAGCAATTGATATTATTTGGAAGAAATTTCTCATTTTACATAACCTGAAGAAACAAGCTACCAATTATTTGGTAAACTACCATATTTTTACTATATATACTCGTTTATAGTCATTTCGTGTTTGTTTCTCAAGATTTAGTGCACGGATATTTATCATCCGAATCTGTGCTTCTTCAAAATATTTAGGTTTTGGTTTCGATCCTATTACTAAAAAACTGTAAACAGAAAAAACTGATAAATTGTAGTTTTTTGGGGAAGGTTGAACCTCATAGTTGTAACGGTGGGTTATTCACCCATAACCTAGCATTCATTCTTAAAAACGGTTGGGTATTTTTATAAAAAAACGAATCCAACTACTTGTTTTTTTTTCAAAAATAAAGTAAAAACGGATTATTATTTAATAAATGAGAGTTTATTCTTAGATAAGTATACGGCTACGGGCTTGTTAATGTAACCGTTTTACGATGGTGATGTAGAGTGAATTAGAATTATTAATTATAGGTTTATTAATAACACATATTTTTATCCAATTTTTACAGAAATGTTGTTCTTCATGAAAAATTAGACATTTCAAATGGAATTGGTAAGTAAACGCTAATAACAAATAATTAGTTACTCTTACCTCATAAGTTAGAAAAAAGTTTTCTTTTCAAAACAAATTAGCTGCCAATGGATTAATGCACTACTTCATTTTTTCTAAGAAAACAAAAGATTAGAAAGAAAAGAAAAAAAAGTGCTTAAACAAAAAAAGAAAACAAAAAATAAGTATGCGAAACCAATGTACACTTGATTTTTTTCAAAAATGAAGTAAAAAATTTTTTTTTACAGATGCCTACTGTTTTCTAATTTATGAGAGTATATGTTCTGTGTCTTGTTAAATGAGTTTTATTTCAATTTTTTTTTTACTAATAAATAGGTTTGCCCAACTGGACATTAGCTTTGTGTCTTTTGGGGGCATGGATCACTATTTTCCTAATTATTGTTAGAGGTGTTAAAAGTTCTGGTAAAGCTTCATATTTTTTGGCATTATTTCCATATGTTATTATGATCGCCCTCTTAATACGTGCTGTTACACTCGAAGGTGCCATAAATGGCATTATTTTCTTCATTAAACCTCAGTGGGGGGAACTATTAAGTCCAAAGGTAATATTGAAACACTTGTTTACTTTCTTAGATTTATTTGCTTTTAATAATAAATTATATGCCGAAATTTGCATGAGTGTTTAATGTGTGTTTATTGTCTTTAAAAAAAAAAATCTATATGATCATCAAATATTTAATTGTGATCTTTATCTCAAATATGAAAGATGCATTTTTATTATCTAGCATGTCATAATAAAATTATTTCACAATTATTAAGTACTAATAAAAGAATAAAAAATCTTTCTTTATTTCTTTCTTTTTTTTTATTTTTTTGAAAATTGTTATCTGTTTTTGTATTGAGAATTTTTGAGATAAAAAATGATGAGATGACATAAGGATGTAAAGTATTCTTACCCTGATAGAAAAAAAAATTATGAGTTTTTGCTTTCAAAGAATTTTCATTGAATGAATTTTCGTAGAATTAATTCTTTATAAATTTTTTGAACATCTTTTTGGTTTGTTCGCGATTTTTTGATTAATTTCAAAAGCCTCTTTTCTATCAAATAGAAGTACATATCACATATTTTTCATAAATTTTCAATAAATTTTTATTTAATATTGATTGTGATGTCACGCAATATTATTGCAGGTGTGGAAAGAAGCTATTGTCCAATTATTTTTTTCGTTAGGAGTTGGGCTAATGCCCATTATTATATATGCTTCTTACAATCAGTTTGATCATAATGTATACAGGTTAGTAAAATCATCTATAGAAATGGTATAATTCAATCAGCAAATCAAAATCTAATTCTATTGCATATTTAATTTTTGTTTGAAGACATTTGGTGTTTTGTAATAGGGCTATTGACCCAAAATCCATTTTATTTATTAAAAAATGTACTGTATAGTTTTTGAATAAATATATAAACATGAGTATTTTGTTCATAAGAAAAAATAAAATATCGTTACATTAAAACACATTTCGAAATCACATGGGTACTATTTTGTCTACCGCCTATATTATTGCTTTAAATCATACTAAAAAAAAAAGTATATTTTTATTTAAATGTAATGTCGATGTGATTATGTCCAGACATATACCATTTTTAAGTTTAGTTACATTTTTATATGGAATGCCTGTATGAATTTATTATAATTATTAAATTATTTCAAGCATAACATAAAACATATATTAAACAGGAGGACATAGCATATTTTATTTTATATATTTAATGATTTGTTCTATTTCGATGGGACTGGTGCGTCGTGGTCTATTATTTAATTTATTACAGGTATGGAAAGAAGCTATTGTTCAAGTATTTTTTTCACTAAATGTTGGAATTGCTCCTATTATTATGTATTCGTCCTACAATAAATTTGATCATAACGTATACAGGTTAGTATAATCGTGTATCGGAATGGTACTTTTATTTAAGTAAATTTTGGGTGTTTCTATTGTCTCTGTTTATAAAGTATATTATTTTAGTTTGTTTCGGGAATCTAGAATTTGGTTGTCGCATATAATATTCGAATTACAATATGAATACTAAGGGCAGTTGTTCTAAAATAGTCCATAAGACAAACCAATTCTGGACCGACGAATTGTGACGAAATTAAACATAACTTTCTTCATTTTTTCTTTCATTTTAATTTTCATTAACTTTATTTCCATTCTGATTTATTAATTTGTTTGCCCTTATTATAAATCGTAATTCATATTCATATTCATAGAAACAAAAGACTCTGAGTGATGTTGTGTGTTGTGTGCTCTAAATGTTTTGCAATGCATATATGTATCGGTATTTATTATTTTTTAAGCTTAAGTATTTTTATAAGAAGTGCGTTTTTATTAGCTATTAAGTATTTAACAAAACCATAAAACTGAAAAAAAAAAATAATGAAAAAATAATATTCCATTTGAATATTTTGTATATAAAGATATGGTATGCCGCAACAACTCAACTATTTTTCTCGCTCTCTGTTGGAACGGCACCAATCATCATGTTTTCATCCTATAATCAGTTTAATCATAATATTTATAGGTAAGCGTATTACTAAAAATATATATTTAAAAAAAATTATCCATTTTTATAAAATTTAAATCAAAACCCAAATTGATAAAATTGTGATTTAACACACATCATTTATCTTTATTCATTTTTATGAACTTTATTAACTCTTTTATTTGATTCCAAACGGCCTTTTATCTTTAATTAATACATAATTCAATTTAGTATGATTTCGAGAATGAATATTGATATAATCAATACTGAGCCTTATTATGTTATCTTTTTTAAATATTTTTGTTCATCGAGCAAAGTGAGCTCAAATTATTAAATTTAGCTCTCCTGATAGTTCGCCGAACTAAATATTTAAAATAAATTAATAATTTAGCATAACATAACTTCTTTTATCTGCCAAAATCTTTTGTTAATACTATTGAATTATTTATTTATAAGTTCAAATTCAATGCTACTGGTCAATATAAAAAAAATAAAATTGTACAGCGAAATATGGTATTACTTTTGTATCTATTTCTAATTAGAATGTAAATATATATAAATATTTATTCATTAACTTTGTGTTGTAGATAGAAAAAAGTAAATTATTTCCTTTAGGCGTTCAGAATAAGAAAACAAAAAGAATTTTATTAAGTTTTCATTATCAACACGTCTGCTATATATATATTTCTTCAGTTCTTTCAACTGAAATTATTTATTTTTATTGTAAATAAATATCTGTAAAAATTATAATCATTTTAACTTAATTAATTTCAGCATATACGAAACTCTAAATTCATACTAACATTCTACCTCCATTTCTTTATATAAAATTTGTGTTTAGATTGAATTTATTTAGCGAAAATTGATCTTTTTTATCAGAGGCAAAATATAATGTTTAATATAATGTTTTTAGGGACGCTATGATTGTTACAACCCTTGATACATTTACTAGCTTATTAGCTGGAGTAACAATATTTGGTATTTTGGGCAATTTGGCTCATAATTTAGGAATCGAAGATATTGGAGAAGTGGTTAAAAGTGGAACAGGTATACAAAACGTACAGAATAACAATTAAACATGTAATAATAATATATATTATATTTTCAAAGGATTGGCATTTATATCATATCCCGATGCTATATCAAAGTTTGAGGTTCTTCCGCAGGTTTGTGTGATTTTCATTAACAGTTTGATATATAAATAATAAATTTAAAAAAATGTATTTTTAATTCTTTCGCTTAGGTTTTCTCTGTTCTCTTTTTCTTTATGTTATTTGTCTTGGGAATTGGATCAGTTGTTGCATTACAAAGTGTTATAGTCACTGTTCTTTGTGATCAATTTACAAGTTTAAGATACTGGAAAGTAGCTGCAGTCACATCACTTATTGGATTCCTCGCTGGATTAGTATATCTAACACCGGTTAGTTGGTTCTTTGGTTCTTTGAATACAATTGATATTCGATAATTATTATTATATTGTTGCGTATTTTATTAGTACATAAATTTTAAACAATTTGCCCAATTCTGATTTCTGTAGCATTCTAAATTTGCTCACATTATTTTTGGCATTGTAAATTTCAACGAACTGAAATTATTTCTTATATTTAGCGAGCTGAATTTCTCGTATAGACTTATAAACTCTAATTGTAACATGAATTGAAAATATAATTAATTTATTGCAGGGAGGCCAATGGATATTAAATTTGGTTGATCATTTTGGTGGAACATTATTAATATTTGCCTTGGGTATTTTTGAAATATGTGGAATTGCCTGGATTTACGGTAACTTCAAATCAAATTTCGATTTAATTTACTTAATTTCTAATGCCATAAAATTTAGGCATTGAAAACATATCTATGGACGTTGAGTTTATGACTGGTCGTCGTGTATCATTCTATTGGCGATTCTGTTGGACATTTTTAACGCCTCTTTTCATGATAGTTGTTTTCATTTATTCAATGATAACATTAGAACCATTACAATATAGTGGCTTAGATTATCCAATTGAATACATAGCAGCTGGTTGGTCAATATTTGCTATCGGTGCTCTGCAATTTCCATTATGGGGTATATGGGCATTTGCACACAATTCAAAACTATCTGTTTGTGATGCATTTAAAGAAACATTCAAAGCATCTAAAGATTGGGGACCAATGGATCTGATTAAACGCCAGGAATGGGCTAAATATAAAGAAGAAGCCATGCAAAGAAGAATTTTAGCCACACAACTAGCAAATCATCCAATTTGGAAACAAAAATTGTATATTATTTTCGGAAAATATTAAATCATATTTTAAATATATTATTTAATTATTATAATATTAATATTAGAAAAAAAAAATGTATCTCCATCAGTTATAATCTATGTTCTTAATTCTTATTATTATATACCTATATGTTATATCAAATATTATACAATTAAATTACGTCTTTCAAATATATATTTTTATATCGTGAAAGAGATTGTTGGTACTTTCTTTAATAACCAAAATGTCTGCCATTGAAAATTACGTTCAATTTTAGAAGTTTTATTAATAATTAAAGAATTTCTTATATGGGAATAATGCAAATCGAAGAACAAAATTGCGCTATTTTCCGTTAAAAATATGAATAATAAAAAAAAAATCTGTTAAAATCGGTTTTAAACTCTACTTCCTGTAAATTGTCATTTAAATTTGAATATTATTATATGAATATGATTATATTCAATGTTTATATACAAATTGTGTGAGCATAAAAAGCACAATTCCGGTATCATATTATATTTAATGACAACTCTTCATATAAAATAGATGTATTCATGTATATGGTAGGTAGGTACATAAATTATATATGAATAACAAATTCGTTCCCATCAAATATAATTCTATTAACACAATAGGATGGTAGGTATTACTACTATTTATGTATAATGTATATATTTATTCGCGTATTTCATATATTAACAAACCTTTACCTTACACTCACACAAAATATTTATATCGCAACATCTTATAGACGACTTTAAATATCTAAAATAAAATAGATATAATAAAGACGTTAATGTCGATTAATACATACTAATTTCTATATTCCTACCTGTGTCTATGGCTGAACCATGCAAGGAGAAGACGGTTAGTATATGCATCATCATTATTTTTTTTTTTTTATGAATGAATTTCTTTCTTATCCTTTTCCTTTTAATGTAGAATCGACATGAGAGGATATCATGTTTTAAATAAATATTAAAAGTGATCGTAACGCGCGTAAAATATTTAACAATAAAGTAAAAAGGGTTGACCTAGAAATTTTTATTGTATTTAATATAAGATGAGAGTTTTCACTTGCATTTCAATTGATGTGTAAAAGTATATTAGCTACTTATATATTGAATTATTTCCTGTCGATTGAACGATGTGCGTGGTATTTGTTGAATGGTAGTTGAAAAAGGTAAATGAACTCTCTGAAAACTAAAATCTATGCGTTTTAATTTTGATTATATTTATTCAATTATTCTTCCTTAATACGTATGTCGTTATATATTTTCTATTGGAACCTACATAAATTTATGAAATATTTTCGATTATAGTTTAGTTATTTGTACATTTAATGAGTTAATTAAAACTCAATCTTTTATCTGCTTAATAAATATATATTATGCTATTACTTCTATTTTAGTTAATAATATATATTAAAAGCGTTTTTTTTAAAAAAATTATATAAGCTTTTCTTTAAGAAAAATATCGTTAAAGTATCGGCGATAAATAGTCATCAATTTTTTCTTTTGTCATTATTGTTATCGCCGCTACTTTTTAAATTTATCAGTCTCAGCCCTGGGGCTTTATGGTATACATTTTTTTGTTAGTAGTTTCTGGTATGTTATATTATTCGAAAAATAAAAGGAAATCTATAACTATACTCTTATTTTTGTCATTAATAAAGTCCAAGTTTTTTTTATTGTTATTAAATATCATGCTACAATTAAAGTTTCAGAATTTATTAAAATAAAAATCTAATGATGGTTTTACTATTGAATTGTAATATTTAAAATGAATACTCAATTAATAACGTCTGATATAGTTTAGCAGGGTTTTTGTCAGATACTATATAGCGAATAAATAATTAAAATTAAATATCTATCGTTTATTACCAAGCTTTCAATTGGAAATATGCATGGATTATTAGGTATTTCTGATAAATTTGTTATTTTGTATATTTTAATTTAACAGGTTTAGCATATATATAAGATAATACCGTTTAAATAAAAAAATCATCAACATTTTATAAAATGAATTATCAAGAATTTTCAATATAATTCTAATAAATGTTTGTTGAAAAATAAAACCACCTTCAAGTTGCACACAAATTTTAACTGATTTAAAATTAAAAATTACGTAACTATTTCCATATAAGATGCTATATGCCTACAGGTAAAGAACACATAAACAAATCAATTGAGTATGAAAATGAGTCGGTACACTATTCAACTGAAATACATTAAATACATGCATAATATATTAAGGGTAAGTTTTAAGAAAAGAGGGGATAATTTTCGATATATAAATCATATGATAAAAAGTGTGATGGCAATAAAAATCCACTCATTTGTTCTCAATACACATGAATTGCAACAAGTCGTAATTTAAATACATCGAATTTAATAAATGTGTAGTAAATTTAGTGTTTTTCTTTAAATTCTAAAATCAACATATATGGAAATGAATCAAAAATCATTTACATCAGAAAATAGTAATACACGTAAAATTCGTAAGCCACTAATGGAGAAAAAGCGTAGAGCTCGCATAAATGAATCATTAGAAACATTAAAACAAATATTATTAAAAAATACAGTGGCAATAACGCACGGATGTAGACCAACAAAGTTAGAGAAAGCTGATGTTTTAGAAATGACAGTGCGTTATTTACAAGTGCTTCATAAACGATTATCTATAGTAAATGGAAGTGGTAATGATTGTGTAACATCAACAACAATAGAAATAAAAAATAAACCAACAAACAATAATTTACTGAAGCAAACATTAACTACAAATCAATTACCATTTGATGTAAATAGTTGGTCAACGGTAAAAATTGAAGAAGATAACAAAGAGAATTGTTTTATTGAATGTGCTGGTAGTACAAATGATGATAATTCATATAAAAGTCGAAATAGTTTTTTTAAATCTAGCAGTCGAAGTGCATTCAAAGTGATTCAAAAAAATCATAAGATTCCTGAAAATAATGAATTCACAACGGAATCGGAACCCTGGCGACCTTGGTGAAAAATAAAATTATTTATTGTTTCGTTGTGTACTCTTTAGTCTTTGTTATATGAATAGAAATAACTCTTTATATAAGCAAATCATGGCTGTGATATAAACTAATAAATAAAGTAACCATCGTTTTATTTAGTTTAATATTTATAAATATTTGTTATTAGATTTAGAACATTGGTTTTGATCAGGAAGGAAACGAAAATTTTAGTTAATTAGTTTTATGGTTTTAAACAAAAATATACAATTCATAATATTGTACAATATGAATTATATTTAAGTCACTTTTTTTTTCAAAAACGTTGAATAATATATTAATTACACTATTTTTATGAATAATGAAGTTAAAAAAAAAATGAATAAAGTCTGTTAATAAATAATTAATTAAATAATTTGTTTTAAATCCTGCTAACAAAATTTAAGAAAAAAATATGTTTGATAGATTTATACATTATCAAAATGTGCTTGTTTGTATAGCCAATGAATGAGGTAAGTTCTTTTTATTTTCAACTTTCGTAGAAAACATTTTTTGTTTGAAACCTTCGTTTAGAATAATTTCAAATTCAATTTAAAATTGCAAGTTGCTATACTTTTAATAGTCTAGCTACAAAAATTGTAACATGATATAATAAAAGAAAAAATAAATTTATTTATTTAATTGAAATAGTACAGGTCCACTCTATAAAATAACAACTGTTCATAAATCAATATTTCCAATTATTCTGTTTTTTTTTAAATAATATAGATTTGTTTAGCAATAATCGTGAAGAGTTGAGAATTTCAAAAGCGTCCTTTTGCAACTAATATACAAATAATTATATTTTAAATGTAAAACGATAATTGACTAAAAAGAAATAATCAATTTAAAATGCTAATTTTTTTAATTATTAAATAAATTATCAATATTTCTATAAGTCAGAGGTCAAATTCAGCATTGTTCAAAATTATTTTATTTCAAAGTGATTATAATTTTTAAGATGAACGATGTTGCTAATTAGACTTAGAAAATAAAAACTTACTGTTATTATACTGTTCGATTTTTAATTTGTAGGGAACCAGAATGAATTTCCTTTCATCATGAGCCTGTGTCATCTCATCATTTTTTTTAAAAATGTTCGATATGAACTCATAAACCAAATATTTTCATTCTAGCATACATTGACTAAATAGGACCTAACTTACTTCAGTATTTCTATTTACTTCATTATTTTACGTTCTCCTTGAATTCATAAAAAACCTATTTCGTGAATAATGAAAATTTACTTTCAGTAAAACATTTAAAGTTCCCAATTGGCATTTGTTGCTAATACTGACAATTATTTAATAATTTCGTGATCGATTTTCATATATAATTACACCAATATTGAGGAATGGAATTTATGAATTTTCAAAAAACCACTAGAAAACAAAATGCATGAAATTATAGCCACATTAGCCATTAGCGCTGATTTGGTGTTTCCTCGAGATGAAATAAATTTTCGAAAAATACTTACTGAATCTAGTGTTTTCACTGTTTGTCTATTGATGTATATGCGTGATATTTTCTGCATCATACACGTAAAATATCCAAACTAACTTATATTTATTTATTATATTTTTTTAGGTGACAAAAATAGGTATTTTCTGTATTTTCTGTATTACTTAAAACTAAAATTTAGTTAGACAAGTGTGTTTCTTTTTACATTTCTAATCTTCAGTTTATCTAAATAATCTAGTTAAAAATATACTGTCGTAAAACATATGTTAGTGATAATAATATAACTAATCTTAATTAAATAAAACTTGTATGTATTATAGTAATATTATAGATGCATAAACAGACTTTATAAGAGAAAATTAAATTAATTAGGTATTTTTATCTGAAAATATTAAATACTTATTATATTTGAAACATAAAAGGTATTCGAGAATGTCCTTAGAAATTTGAGAAGTTTCTTGTTGATTACATATTTTAATAACAATTTTTGACGACTATATCTTGTATTGTTTTTATTTTAATAATTATAATTCATTCACAAATGTTAAATGTGTATGAAAAAAATAAATAAATTCAAATGTTCGTGGTTCTCATTTACTTACTAAAAATGATACGTATATAGTTACTAAAGATTTCTTTAATCTGTATAGTAGATATTTTTATGAAACCCAATAATATTATGAGGGTTAGAAGTTACATAATGGGTTACAATAACAAAAATTGAGGGCGTTGTATCCGTTAAATATTATGAATTTACAAAGTTTAAGCTATGAAGATAGAAAATAGTGTCCAAGTTTTTATTGTCTTATTTGTAAACCCTTAGATAACTTCTAGCCACAAAATATTTATGGGTACGGGTAATAAATCTCCACTGAATAACTCCCCAATCGAGAAGTGGAATAACTCCCCAAAAAAAAAGTGGAATAACTCCCCAAACGAAAAGTGGAATAAGTCCCCAAAAAAGTGGAATAACTCCCCTATTAAAAAGAGTAATAAGTCCCCAATGTAGAATAACTCCCCAAAAAAAAATGGAATAAGACCCCAAAGTAGAATAATTCCCCAAAAATGAAAAACATGCATAAGGATTCCTCAAAAGTTTAATAATAGTTCAAACATAATGCCAATACCAATAACAATAATGATAATTTGAACGAGATACTAGATAACTATGTTCAATCATCAATAAAAAACTTATTAATTAGTTTCAAGGACACCTTAAGATGATGATCTCGTATGCTCAACTTGTTTTATTGATGATGTTATCACATATAGCGATGCCAAAAAATGTAAATTAATTGCTACTAAAATATATGAAAACTTTAAATTTTAGTATTAGTAGTAATTTTCAGTATAAGTCCAAAGTTTAGGGTAGTACACAAATCGAGTTTATGCTGAATTCTTATTCTTCTATTAAAACTACGAGTATATATACTCATTTCTTATTCTGATGTAAAATTAAATATTTTCGAAAACAAGCTTCATTATTTCTAGCACTATATATATTTTATAATTAATTAAAAATCATAAAATTTGAAGTTGATTACGGATTAGGGTGGATCGATTTTATTTTCTTACCTTCTACCATCATTTTTTTTTAGTTGCATTTGGTCTCGCCTGATTAACGTTTAAAGGATTTTGAAAATAAATGCGAATATCGCATAATTTGACCGTGTTTGAAGCATTCTACTCTCGGCCGATACAAATAATTGTGTTTCTGCTTTATTATACAGATAGAACCCATTTATTTTCAAAATTCTTTAAACGTTAATCAGGAGACCAAATGCAACTAAAGTAATAATGGTAGAAAGTATAAAAAAAAAAATTATCCACCCTATTACGGATGCCAAAATTAAACAAAGATTCTCCTTAAATCATTGTTTAAAGAAATTTATATTAATTAATAATAGATGCGGTACCTATAAGTATGAGTGTGTAATAATGAGGTTATTCAAAAAAGTATTTATAGCACTTGCCATTGAATGATGAACTAAATATAATAAAATAATTTTGTTTCTTAACAAATAACTGGTATAGAATATATTAAATATTATGTATAAAAATCATGAAAATGTTATAGATTTTTGATGTTTTATTTTACGTCAAATTATATCTGCACGATTAATCATTACATTACACGTCTTGAAATTAAAATATAAAGTCATAATATTCTATGATAAATTCTTCAATAAATTATTATTTTTAATATTACATAAATAATGAGTAACTAATTGTTATAAATAACTTAAAAATAATATGGAAATGCGTTTGCTTATTTCTTTAAAAATAATAGTGAATGCTTAGTGGAAGTTTCAACAATTAAAATTAATTAACTTTCTTTCTCAGCGTCGATTCTATATTCAAAATTTGAAAGACATTTATTATATAGAAACTCTAGGGTGTTTTCTAGAAAGATATAAAAATTATGATTGTTTTTGTATATAATAAAGTTATTGTAACACACTGTTTATACACATAGCTCTTAAACTAAGAGTATATAAAATATCTGAAATTCGACGAATTTTAAAGTTTCTATACAGTTATCACATCTAAGATCTTTGTTATCATTAATAATTATTAAATGAAAATGAATTGTATATCAATCATTATCTGTAATATGTTACAGTCGAAATTATTCACTAATTTATAATATACATATTATTTAAAATGAAAAAAATTAAAGACTCTTCCGAAAAAGCCAAGTCCATAATTACTCTTTCCTTTTTTCTTTTTATTTGTATTTGGTTTCATTTCTTCATCTACACGTACTTCGTTTTCATAATCTTCGTTTGTATCCTCATTATAATCCTCATCGTATTCATTATTATCCTCTTCTTTTTCTTCTTCTTCATCAGCCGCTTCCTCTTCTAACTGTTCTCTTTCGTCAGCAGTTTCCTCCTCTATCTGTTCCTTTTCTTCAGACGCTAACTCCTCTAACTGTTCCTTTACATCAGCCGATTCCTGTTCTAACTGTTCCATTTTTTCGCTTTCTAATTCATGTTTATGAACATTTTCTAATTCCTGTACATAATCATCAGTTATATCATCTGTAACTTTAAAAACATTACTTGAATCGATATTACTAAATGTATAGTCGTCAGTTTCAATTATGTTGTCGATGTTATTTTCCGTTATTGATTCCTCAATATTTTCAGAAGATAATTTTGTAGAATCTTCTGAAATTATTTTAGATTTATCTTTTTTGATCTCTTGATCATTATGATTTATTATTATTTCTGCGTTGGGTTTTTTCTTTTTTTTTTCACTAGTAACAAAGAAACTTCCTAAAAAGTCGCCAGCACTACCAATTAAGCTAAATCCATCTCCTAAGTCATCGTCGTCATTGGCATCATCAACAGCACCTGCAATATCCTCACCATCTTCATCGTCATAATCATCTGCAGCAGAAACTAAATAGGAATAATTTAATATTATATAAAAGGACTGTATTATAACATTTAGAGCGGTAATTTTGAAACACAGATAATCTACGGATTTTTGGGAAAAATAACTTTAATTTTCTATGGTTTTTCTTTATTTAGTTGGTTCATCAAATATTAAGACGTTTACTGAAAAAGAAAAAAGAACGCTAATGCCACAAAGTTCGTGGAAATCAGTGATAGTTTTTCACAAAATCCGTGGATTCTTAAAATTACCACCCTTGTATGACAAAATAATTTTCATTTTCAAAATTCAATGAATATTTAGATAATTTATTTGAGTTTAAAAATAAATAAACAAACTTACGTGCGCCTAATCCTAGTAAATCTTCCACAGTAACGTCTTCATCATCGTCTTCATAGCTTTCTTCATCTTTTTCAATAGCTGGCAATGGGTCAGCGTCCATTGTGGCAAGACCTCTTGGGCCAAACTCGAAACATGACACTCTTAATGAAGCCTCAATTTCATCTTCAGCACGCAATTCTAATCCTAGACACGCTTTAAAATTTTCCCCTTTTCGTGATATACCATAAATACGTCCACAAAAACGGTTATAACCACCAGGCAAAGATGTACAAATTGGTGTTGATTTGTCACTACTGACAGTTCTTGATGTTATTAGATAATCACCATATTTTATTGTAACTGCCAGTTTATCTTCATTTAAATAACGCACAGTTGCACATCCAGGTCCTCTAATAGGTATAATGGGTAACAAGAAATCTCGACAACATTTACATGATGATGCAGAACATGTACAATACTTATTTATGGGATTTGGATCATTTTCGTTCACAGTATCCGTTGAAGACGTAGGTTTTTCAGGAGTTATGTCACTTACAGTATTAATAATTTCGTTTTGTGTTACTACCGACGATGTATCTACTATTTCGTCTGAATCAGTCAGTTCCTGTACAATTTGCACTGATCCTGTTGGATCTGGGATTTCTTGATGCAATAAAGCTGAAGTATTTGCAACAATTTCAGTAGCTGCGGCCGGCATGATTTAAAAAAGACACTTGCTTATAATAATGTAATATTTATCGTTTTTTTTTTTGTTTTGAAAAATAATATACCTGAAGATTCAATACTTTTGGATTCAGTAAAAGCTATTAAGACAAATGGAACCAAAAACTCAAGTAAAGTTGATATCTTCATTATTCCTTCATGCATAAATTATATATAAATAAAACGAACCTTCCTATTTGTCACTATTTTATTTTTCTTAATTATTTCGATAAGTTTCTGCTAATATTGTTTTTTTCTGAATATTCATGACTTATGAAGTCTCTGTTAATTTATAAGCTATTTGATAAAATAAATAGTAATTTTAAATTATTAAATATTTGAACATTCTTTTTAAATAACATTTAGCACATAATGATTTAGATTAGATCTCCTATATGAAATGGTCAGTGATAGAGAGGTGTCAAACTTCTTTTTCATTATTTTCTTCTTTCTTTTTTTTTTTATAAAATTATCTTTTATTAAACATGTCTATAAAATCCAATTCTGCATTTGTTTTTATATTTAAATTGAAGCCAAAATCCGATATAAAATTAGCATCAGGTAAAAAATTACGCTAAAGACAGCAAACTTACTGTATACATTTTAACGAAAAAGCATTTGAAAACCTCTGGGCACTGGTGAGCACTTCATAAGAGAATTAGTTAAGTGTAATTAATTTTTTTTTGTTGATATTTAGTTGTAATATTTCACTCTAAAATCGTCATTTTACCGAGTTCTATTATATGTTTTATGTTTTATTTGTTAATTCGAATTAAATAGTCGAAAGTATGTATTGCCAATAATATTATTTTTTTCTATTATCAGTGCTGGTGAGAATTATTAAAGAAAATTATATCTAAATGATAATAAGCTGACATGATTTGCTTTTCTTTTGTATTCATAATGAATTATATGCTGATAGCCAGTAATATATAAAATATATTATTGAGTTCAATTTAATAACCATAGAAATTGTCAGAGCGAATTGATATTTAATTAGATGCAACTAAATAATTGTTAATAATAATAATATTAGGTACGAATTTGATACAGTTAGAATAACATAATGACATAAGTCGGTCAATGTTAAATAGAAAATAGAGAATAGAAAATATATTTATTCAAAACAGCATTTTAACGATAAAAGTTAATTAATGAAGTAATCGAAAGTGTATGACTAACTAATTCTTTTACATTATACATATTTCTCTTTTATTCAGATTTATTGTGCAAAGCTTCTAAGAATATAGATTTCACGCTTTCGCATTCGTCTGTACAGCTTTAATATTTGATATTCATTAGAAATTCTTCTTAGAGTTAAACGATTTAAAAAGAAAAGTGTGATTTTTTCTCTAGAATGAATTATAAGCTTCGTCTTTTTATAATTTAAACTTTACATGATCAAACTTTTAATTAAATAAAAGTTTTATTTGATAATTATAATTTTTATTTATTTTTGCAATTAAATAGATCTACTATACAGCTATAAATTTTGTATTGTTTGCTGTAATTGTGAATGAAAATTTCCAAATTAAAACCGACTAGTTTTAAGCTATGGTCAACTATACCTAAAACTAATAATGCTTCAAAATATTAATTAAAACATTCTATGACAATTATATTAAAGTTCTGAAAGAATGTTGTATAATGAATATTAGAGCTATTGAAATGAAAACAAATATTTATAATGGGATCATTATTTATATTGTAGTATCAATTGGTAATTAATCCAAGCAAAAAATTTGTTTCGTTTTTTGGTTATTTGTTTGCAATTTCCTTTCAACATCGTAATTCATTTGGAGATGAAGTGCAGT
>JAABKK020020688.1:0-18636 GCA_011634745.2 Catotricha subobsoleta | reverse complement strand
TCAAAAAAATCATTTTGAATAATTCACATATTATTCAAATGAATTATTCAATTTTGAATAATTCAATCCCACCCTGGTCACAAACTTTGGTAATGTTTTCCATGCATTAGATCTATTTACAACATCATAATTATATGTTCACCATAAATTTAAGTTCATCAAAACCGCATGCAATTCACAATCTAATAGTTTTATCGATTAAAAGAATTGTATTTAATCATTCGTATATATATAATTCTTTTCTATTTTTAAAATATATTTCTCTATGACATTTTTCATGTCGACATTAATATATTATATGTATGCGCTTGTAGTGTGTATGACAAATTATCGGTAGCTTGTTTTAACGCTATGAGCACATCTACTTATTTCGTATTAAATTTTTCTATATTTAATATTTAATGCGTCTATTTACAGTTTTAAATTATAATGTTACTTCTTATTTCTTTTTTCATATCACATATATAATACATATTTCTATCGGAACATTTTTATAATTTATTGAAATAGTATTAAATGTTAATAAAAAGAGAAAAAAAAATGCGATTATTATTAAATGTTTATTTATATTTAGTTATTATAAGTCTCAGGTACTTTTAAATGTCGATCGCTTCGAATGTAAAATACTTTTTTTTTTTTTTTTATTTAAATGGATTCAGCTTTTTTTTTATAGGTTTTATTTTGCTATTCGATTTTTAATATATGTAATAACAAAATATGTTGGCCTTTGTAGAAACGGCTATACGTGTTGATAATATCAATCAACAATATATATAGATTTTTTTTTTTTATTTTCATATCCAGATGGCAATTAAAATCAATAAATATTATAATACCTAATAATTGCGAATATATACAATATGTATTAGAATTTTTACCATACATAAAGTAGTTGAATTAAAGCCTACATCTGATTTCATATTTTGAAACATTTATTGACAGTTTCCTGTGATTATATACTATTAATTTTGCGGTAATAAGAAAATAAACTATTCATTGTTGTATCGATTTCGATTAGATCGTTATCATTTTTATTTATTTGTTCTAAATAATGAATATTGGATTTCGGTTGGCACTTTTGAATTTGATGATTCTGAACTTAAATTTAGTCATTATAATAATTTGAAATTTTAATGTGAGCTTTGACAAAGGAATTTGATAAATTTTCATTTATTTAATGTAAAGTAATATGTGTAATATGTGAGAATCAAGGTGAGAATCTTTATGCATTACAATTAAGAACAGCCATTAAAATTTTAGTACGAATTTTGATTTTCAATGATAAATTTAACGTGAAATTTCCAGTTCTTTATTTATGAAACGGCAGCTAATAATTAATGTAATTAAAATTAACTAAAATCAATATATTTTTTATAAAACAAGCATTTTGAACTGAATTTGTCAACATAGCACCATATTTTTATATAGGTAAAATATTCTCGATAAGCAACAATACATATTGTAATCATAGCAATTTATATTATTTCACTTAAGATACCTTGACTTTATTCAGTGCATAAAATATATATGTATAAGAAAATAAAAACATAAACCATAAAAGTTTGTATATTCTATTATTTCTTTTTTCACATTTTTTTAATTTTCGCATTTCTCACAAATTGCAATGAGAAATAAATTTCTAGTTCAAAACTGAAAATTTAAATTTCACATAAAAAAAAAAAAAAAATCGATACGCGAAAGTAGGGTGTATATTAACAAAATGCAAGTGAAATAGATTGATCCAGTTACCTATATCGATATCTATAAAACGTTCAACACATTGTGTTATGCGTTTAAAATTTAATTTATTTATTCATCGCCCTGAAAAAAAAAACAATCAAAATATTCTCATCATAAATAAAAAGTAAATTTTACACTCCATTCAAATCATCTTGTTAGCTATTATATATTTTTGCAGTAAAATTTTCTATTTAAATTTTAATGAAAAACACGGTACACAATTTCAAAGACAAACTTTTACTATCAATATTACAACTTCAGTAAATTATACTTGCAAACAATACAAACAAAAATACAAATACGTAAATTCATTAAAAAAAAAAGAAAAAAGTAAAAATAAACACACCGACATTTAAAAATATGCAAGGTTAACGCGTAAACATTTGGTGGTAAAATATTTTTCATTCAATTGTATCTCGAAATGACTAAAAGTAAATTTTTATATAAATAATAAAAGAAAAAGAAACCGAAAAAAGCTCATTGAATTCTAAAAGTGAAATAGAAAAAAAAATGTATACACACATCGCCTTTATGTTGCGCGCGCTACTATAAAAATCACATTATTTCGAAAATGTTAATTTAAACTGTTTGTATTTTTATGGTCGTTATTTTTATATTTTATAGAACTTTTAACAATCAATCATTTCCATTCATTTCTAGATTTTTTATTTATTTATTTATTTTCTTTTAAATTTTCGGTATTATAGTATAGATCTCTATGCCAATGGTCATTGTACAAGATAACTTCATATAACTCATTAAGTGTTTAGATCGGTGAACATAGTAAGCTCTGTACATTTAGAATGGTACATTGTATCATTCCAATAGTACCCAATAAGCAACGAATTTAATAGATTTTAAGCGAGAGTTTAGAAACATTTCAAAAATTTGTGCACGTATTTGTATCATGTTGTACAAGTTACTATATGTTCAACATTGAATAAAACAGTTAATCAAACAAAAATAATGTGCAAATTTATAGACAATTTTCAATATCATCTCATCTTGTTTGTTTACTGATTCATATAAACTGTACGAACACAATGACCTCAGTTCATTTCATTTTCAGCGATAAATTTCTGTGGTCACATAAGCCACTTTTCTTAATACGAATACGAAAACCTTTGCCGCCATCATCATGTGGTAAAATAAGTAATATCATTTTGTTTAAATGTTATTATGACGAGTTTTTTTTTAAGAAAGTTTTAATTATAATTGCTATTGTTTATAGCATATTGATCAATGCAAGTAAACCATTTGTTCTCAAATTTCATAGGCGGTCCTTTTCATAGTCTTGTTGAGAAAAGAGAATAGAACAATGAAATTCGGGAAAAAGTGAGAGCTCATAGCTTCACACAAAACTTAAACCGTAATATTCCATAAATCAATTAATTAAAAATTGTGTGATGAGCTAAATATCACGTAAAATCAATAAAATTTGATTATTTCTTGAGATTAAATTGATTAACCAGAAAATGAATGAAAGTAAACAATGAAAATGTTTATTGGGATTTTGTGTACGCTGTATAAATATTCGAAATGAAAACAATATAATGTTTTCTGAATGGCAGTTAGAAACTCTAGTCACGTTTTAATTTCGCGTTGGAATGGAATAGGAGACATTATATTTACACACACATACACACACACACATATATATATTATATATTATATATATAGCCACAGATTGTCGTATAGACCACGCAGTTATGAATTGAATATAAATATTTATTTATATATTATTTATACATAAATAAAAATATCTATCAATCAACCCAACCAACGAACCTACCTGCGTGCAATATTATTATGAAACGGAAATACAAATTTAGATACATATAATGTTTATTATTTTGAACTGATGACTAGCAGGTAAATATTTTATATAATATAAATTCCAAACAATCATATCGAGAGAGAAAAATAAAATATGTAATTTGAAAAAGGCATGTGATTAAATTTTCAATTGCTTTAATATTCCAACAAACAAAATCGTAAACAAAATCAATGTACTCTATGTAAATATTTGCCATCATTTTCAATATACATATATGTATTATCTATATATTAAAAATAATTAAAAAATAAATGAGTGGACAATCGAATAAACAAATGTACAAAAAAAAAAATAATATAACATACCTGATTTATTTTTCCAATATTTTTTAAACAGCCACCATCCAATAAATGCTAATATTGCAATACAAATAATCGTTCCAAAAATAGAACTTGCTATTGCTCCGCCACCATAACATGATGATGATGATGATGTTGTATCATCCATTATTCCAAAATCAGAACGCAAATAAGATTCACTCAGTACGAATACGAAATTCTGTGTTTTTTGTTATTTAATTTATATACTTATAAATTCATTCAGTTAATATTCAGTTAATACTTACGCGCACGAACCACTATATAAATGTTTCGATATTTGTTTAAATTTGTCACTTCTATTTTTTTAATTAATATTTTTTTTTTTCTTTTCTGCAAATATAATTTTAAGTAAATTTTAACATTTATTTTTATGAACAAAACGTTTTCGAAAAAGAATAAGTTTTTATCTAATTTCTTTACACAATTAATAGAATAGAATAGTTCTTTTTTATTATTATTTATTTATTATTATTTTTTTCGTACCGCAATAATATAAGTGCCTAAAATATTTTATTTGTTTTAGCAAAATTGTGACATACACACACGCTCAAATATGCAAACATACAAAACGAGAATAAAAAATAGTCAATATTTACACTCTTGTATCTTCTAAATTAAATAAGGTTTCATTATAATAGAAACTATCTCTCTATTAATAATGTTTTGTGTTCGGGCTGTTTCATTATTTGAATTAATTATTATTATTATTAATTTTATTCTTTTTTATTTTTGGTTTGGGTGCGCATTTCATTATCTTTTAATTATACTTTACTGGAGATATGTTTATTATGTATAAATAGATTATTGCAAACAATGGATTTAATTTAAGCTTTTTGTTTTTTCTTTTAAATTGGGTATGTACAAACATTATTCGGATATATACCTTTAACATGTATGTTATTCTATTTTAAATTAATAGCGTAATTACTAGTAAAATAATCTAAATTTAATGTAAAAATTCATATCTTTATTATAAAACTCAAATAGAAAACCTGAGTTTGGAATTATTCGTTTTGATTATAATTAACTACACTTAAGGGGAGGGGGGCTCATCAATACTGTGACTAGCCGTGTGACTGAAAGCGCAATGGAATGAAGGGGAGTAGCAACACGAATTTGGAAGTCCTTCATTATTATAAAAATAACATTGATTTTTTCATCTGTTACCAACATAAAGAAACAAAGTTGTCAAATAAGTTGTTTTCTTTTAGCATGATTTTAGCATATATCAGGGACAATCGTTTGGTAAGTGATCAAGTGAGCCATCACAACAGTTTCTACTTCAATTTCTTCTGATTTAAGTGAGCATTGGGATCCAATCTCAGTTGTCTCAGTTAGCAAGTAAGCGATGTGATCTAGCTTAGATGTAATCTCAGTTGTCTCACCTGGCTCATTTGATCACATACCAAACGAATGTCCTATAGAATCTGTTTTAATGTTTCTTATATTTAATTTATATTTTTTTAAATCCAGAACGTCCGAACAAGCAGTGCAAAATGGTGAATGTGTGATAAGGCGGGTGGGGTGACAAAAAGCATACAAAAATTAGGGACGTCTTAACTAATTTTGATAGAAGTAACGCCTCTGAGTCTTAATTTATTTCTATATATATATTTATATTTATATTTACAAAAAAAAAAAAAAAAGAGTCTAGATTTTTCACTATACCCAAAAATATTGGGTCATTCAAAGTAGAATTGAATTTATTTCAAGAATTTAAATATACTGCAATACCAAACACGGAATTCAACTTTACAATTGCGGAAACACTTTCCGTTAGATCAATTTTAATAATATTTAAGTAATGAAATTCAATATTCCTCTGACATAATCGCAATTTAGCTAAATATGGCAGCATTATATTTTATTTCATTTATGTCCACTATTATAGTTTTGTAATAAATTATTAATCCGATAATTGATAATAATAAAATAACAATGGTTAAAAAAAAGAAACATAGGAAATATCTATCAAATATTAATAACGGTAATTGTTGCCTGATGAGATTGTATGTTTTTGTTTTTTTTTTTTTTGTTCTCTACGGTCTTAAGTTTATTCGTCCAATATAAATTAAATATTAATTATGCAGCTATTTAGCATAAATATATTATAAATAGAATCATTATTATTAGAGTGGTAAAATTATCATTCATCATCAGTAGTATAGTATATTAGTATATAAGACAATATTAGCCATATTGATTTACAGTATATAAACATTACTATATAAATACAAATCCATTTACAGATTGACAGCTAAAGTGTTTTTTCTTCTTTACATTGTATAAAGAGAAGGTATATGCGATGGCATATATTATTATAATGTAAGTACACATAATCTTAAAGGTGGGTTACCTCAAGACAATTAGAAAACTTGAAGTATGTATTATAGAAAAAAAAAATTACTTTAATTTAAAACACAATATCTTTTACTCATATTCAATAGACATTTTGGACAGCTCAAAAACTGTTATTTATCAAATTATCAAAAACTTCTTTATAATTTTTCTTATTATGTGTGTATTAGAATGTGTTTGTGCTTGAAATTTTATAATAAATAAAAATTGAATTGTAGCCAAAGGGCAGTATTTTTTTTATATTTTTATTTTTTTTTTTTTATCATTGTTTATGTTTTGTATATGACTATGAAATGGTAGATAGTTAGGATAAATTGTTCATTTTGTAAAATGGTTTGTATGGAGTGTATTAAACCATATATGTGAAATAATCATAGACTTTACTCAAGTACATTGGTACATAATATTGTTCATCTTCAATAAAATAACACTTGCTTATTAGACGAATCAACATTTGATTGATTACATAACCGCATATAAATAATGTTTTTATTGACGCAATAGTACATTTTTCTGCTCAACATTTAAGTTATAACATTAAATTATATTACATGCTAGTTAATAAATAAAATAAAATCTGTATGCCAACACAATATAAGATATTTAATATTATCGCTGTGAAATAATAAGAAAAACCGTATCGATGAAAAGTTTTTTATTTCTTTAAATTTCCTGGTGAATAACGGAGATTCGGTGACATCAAGTAGTTCTATTGTCGATGTTTTTGTTAGGCTATATTTAATTTTATTTATCGGAATAAAATAATATTTACTAATTTACTATGTATAAACGTCTATTATCAAAATATTTTGTATCAGCAACTTCCACCATCATTATGAACAATAAAAATCATAAACTTTTCTCTTGTCTATAGATTTTTTGTTTCTTTAAATACATATTTCGAAAAATTATATGAAACTCAATTTTTTTAAACATCACCAAACTCTCATTCACGCAATAAATATTTCTGATTTTGAAAATGTTTAAAGTAAAACCACAACCGCATCGATAAATACTTAGAATATGATAACATATAATAATATAGAGAATAAATCACTATATATTTATTATTTATTCAAAAGCGACAAAGCATTACAAGATTAATAATTTTTTTTTTCTATTTGTGTGTCAAATTGAATTTAGAAGAAATATTTGCGTTATTATTGTGCTCAATAAAGCATGTTATAAAATAACATATCCCCATAAAAACAATTGTTATATTAAATTAAAGGCCATATTTAATAAGGTTCAATATTTTATGATTCGACATTTATTAAAAAAAAATTATTTGTTTTTTTTTTTTTTTTGAAATAAATACGAGTATGTATTCATTTTATTATCCGCAAATTCTTTAGACAAAATATATCCGCTCTTCACAAAACAAAAACAAAAAAAAAATAAAAATATTTTTCTGTTATAGCGCCCACACTTAAAAATACATACAATTTTAGTATGCGTGAATATCAGCTGCTTAAACATAATTCAAGATTACAACGAAGAAGTAAAATAAATAATAATAAATTACCAATTGTATGTCACCTATATAAATATTGCTATAAATAGTATTTATAAAAGCCAAGTATTTTAATAACTAGAAAATAAAGAAACGAAATAAAAGCAGAACTTTCAATCGGATTAGAGTTTGTAAAATTTAAATAGAAATTTCTTGAGGGTGTTAATATCAGAATAATAAAATAGTTCTGTCAAATTTCCACAGTATTCATGTGAAATTGTTTGAAAATGGAAAATGAAAAAGAGATAAAGTGTCACACATGATGTGTTTGAAACCTTTTAGATACAAAAAAAAACTACTATCTTTTCCAAGCTACTAATATCTTTGAACTCATTCTAACGTCTTAAATATTAACCTTTTAAATAAAAATACAGACAGCGAATACAAAACGTGATTCACACAAAATATCTTTTGCGCCACATTGTCTAATTAATTTAACATGATTTTAACTTTTACATAAAGCTTATTTTAAAGATCAACCTAATTACAAATTTACAAAAAAAATTTTTTTTTCAATAATATAAAACGCAAACAAAATATTGTATTTTTTTTTTTTTATTTTTACCTTAGCGGAAATTATGAATAAGACTTTAACAGTTGAATAAAGAAAATGAAAAAAAAAAAAATTAAAATATCAAGAAAAAGAATATTTATATTTATAATATCTAAATGTAAAACAGCGGCATATAATTATCGTATATCGCGAAAGTAGCTCATCAAGATTCATTTAACACATACCAGAAATGTATTCCCATCCAACAAATTTCGATATCAATAACCATTTTTAGTTCATTAATTAAATTAATGTAAATTTAAAAAAAAAAATTTTTTTTTTTTACATACGTTTTGTGGAAACAAAAATTCTAGTTAAAAAAAAAAATATGATGACATAAATTTTATGGGCACAACATAACGGATTGTTTGCGCTTCATAATTTTATTTAATTAACAAATTTATTTGAATAAATAAATTTAACAAAAAATAAAAAAAATGTCAAAAAAGTTCAACTCTTGAACTTGAAAATATTTTTATTTAAATAACTATTAATATAAGAAATCTCTTGGGGTTAAAATGGACTTTTACTGCCGTCAATTGTTATTTTTCAATTTAGCTCTGAATGACTTAAGTTATAGTTCTTGTGAAAGATTTTTTTTAAGATTATTATAATCAACTTTTCGTTTAGAAAAACCTTTTCGTAATTCACGCGCTGTGCTAATGGAAACTATCAATAAATACGTGCGTAATTTAAAAAAAAAGGAGTTTCTTTTAGAAATTTAATCTTATTAATTATCAAGTTTCTATTTTAATTATGATTAGCATTGTACATAATTTTCTATTTAAATTGAAAATGTGAAAATTAAAAAAAAAAAAAATATGTGACAGAAAATAATAAAAGATTGTCTGATAACAACCAGTAAGAGCCCATTTAAACCATCCTAAACATAAGCCCATTTAACTGTTAACTGTTTGGTGTTTAAATAAAAAAAATATTTAACATTCAAATATAATCGAAGTTGTTAAATCAGAAGATATAAAGGATCGACTCAAATTTGATTGGCGCTTTTCTGCTTATTTTTATTTTTCATATAAATTTTATCATTTAAAGATATAAAGAATATGAAAGCTTCATATTAAAATTAACCCATAATTGGCGCCAATAAATACCATTTTAAAACACAGGTTTTGCGCATTACTTTCATGTGTGATATATTTTGAATATGTTATAAAATATATATATATTCACATTTACTGTGTAAACCAGTAAGATAAAAATCTTGACGTGACGTGTGAATAAATTTCGATAAAAAAAAAAATAATAATTTTTAAGCAAATTCATATGAACAACATTTTTTTGAAATCTACAAATGGTACTAACTAGTCAAATGTAAAATATTTTAGTATTATATCGGAGAAAGAGATGGATAGAGAAGAAGATTGAGCAAACAAATTATTTTTAATAATAAAGTTTCCGAATTCTATTTTTGTAGACAATTTCGAAAAATTAATATAAAATTAAAAGGTCAGATGTTGCCCAAAATTTCTAACTATGTATATTGAATTATAATTAAATATTAAAAGCATTTTATTTAATCTTTAATTAGTGAAATCAAATATATATGGAAAATGTATGAAAAATAACACATAAATATAATTGTTAAATACACATCTATGCATTCTAAATGTAAATTGCAGAAAATGAAAAAGAAAAAGAATTTACGCCACAACAATGAAAAAAATAAAAATAAAAACAAAGATTAGGAAAATTCAACATATGGTTTTCACCTGTTTCCAATCGAGCTAATTATTATTAAATATCTAACTAATTTTTATTTCAATAATCTCATCATTATATTATATTATTACAATAAGTAGAAAAAATAAAATGTATGAAAAAATAAATTGGTAATAGCTATTACAATTCATTGTGTACGTACATTATATTATAATTAATTAATTCATAATGACGAAGAAAGAAAAAAAAACCCTGTTTATGATTTCGGATTTTCTATAACGAATGGGGGGAATATTTGGATATAGGTAAAGAAAAGAAAAAAAAAAGTCAAAATGTGCAAACAAGTCATATTTAATAAATACAATATTCAACATATAATAATGAGAAAATCAGATAGAAATGAATATGATGATCATATTTCCATTAAAACATGCGCATTTTTTTTATAACATACAGTAAGTACACAGTGGATAAACAAAAGTGCAAAATCGTATATTAAAAAAAAGAAGGAATTCGATGATTTTTAAGCCGTGTGCACAATTATTTTACCATTTTACTTCATTTTACGTGTACGATATTTTATTTAGTTTAGATTTTTTTTTAGTTTACTTTGCATAAATTAATTTAATTTAATTCTGTTACAATATGTATTTATGTTTTGTATACTGAAAAAGCCGATAGCTATAAATATAGTTAATTATTTTAATTTTATTTTCTTTAAATATGTTCAATTCATCCGGCCACAAATAGATAAGAATTTTAAAAGCAAAATGTTTGAAAAGAAAAGATAAAAACGTGTTTTTTCAATTTAAAAATTAGATTCTTGTGTTTGCAATAACAAAATAAAAGAAGAACCAACATTTGTTTTTTGGCTCGTTTTTTTTTTACTTTTTAGAAAATTTTACCAGAGAGAAGCTCGTCGCGTATATAAAATTTATTATAAAAAAAAGAATTTTTATTGCGCACACAGCATATACACTATGGTGTATATGTTGCATGCACTCATCATGGAATTTTACATATTAAAAAAGACTTCGTGTATAGAGAACCATTGACGGTCATTAAGATAAAATTGTACACACTTTATTGACCGGTATTTATCAGTGCTAAGGATAGAACAGACAGTAGCACATAATAAGTAATGCAATATGAAAATATGTGTAATGATAATAAAGCACCCTTATAAAATGGAACGATCGACAAAACTACGTATATAAGATTTAAAAAAAAAAAATACAATAATTTCAAACCAGATAAAAAATTCTAATTCAAAACAAATTCACACTTTTTGGTATAAAAAATATGCGTAAATATGTCTTATCACCAAATTAAATATAAAAATATAATTAAATTCTTATATACTGAAATTATATTTATCAGTTTATTTTCTCACAAGTTTTGCTTATAACAAATGCTGACACACAATTTTTTTTTTTTTTATTATTAAAAAAAATACACTAACAACTCAAAATAATAATAATAAAATAATAGAAAAAAAAATAACAAAACTACAAACAAACAAAACAAACCACTATCTACGGCGCAACTAACTTCAACGAAATTTAAAAATTAACTAAACTCTCATTTGAAATATTTTCCTTGAGAAGCTCAAATGTAAAAACACTTAACATACAGAATCGTATGTATCTCATACGATACACACCATACGATCATAATATATTTTTATAAGTTGTAATAAATATACAACAAATACATACCGAGATATTTTTCTTTACTTTTTTTTTCTACTTCTTCTTCTTCATATTATTATTTTTACTATATATACACACACCTCCTGCTATACATATTAGATACCTACAAATAACCAATCTACCTGCATTTAATTATTGTATATATGGATGAATGATATGAATTGGAAAGAATATAAATACACACGAGCCTTACTGTACAGATAGGTAATATAACGAAATAATTTAGAAACATATATAATATAAATAATAATGCATGCATACCAGCCAAGTGTTAGTAAAATAAATTCTTCAGTTATATTATGTCTATATATGTTTTTAGTTTTATAATATATTGTGTGGTATACACACACTATATATCAATTCCATGCGCTGGTATGTAATGCGGTGCGATGGAGACATGTATTAACGAAATCGTGGCAACAGGTAGTTTTTATTATGTTTGATTCTCAAATAAAAAAAAAAATATATAAATAAATAACAAATAAATTTTTTAAATATCTTAACGTCCTACCTACCTTTTTTTTTCACATCGAGAAGAAATTTTTCTTCATTCGTGAAGTTTTTTTCCGTTTATATTTTTTTAAATAGCTTTTTTTTCTCTTTTAATTCTCAGATCACCGTCTTTTTCAATATTTAACTAAGACAAAAAGTACCAGAACGTAAAAAATTATACATCAAATTTGGAGATAAACGTAAAACAAAATAAATATATAAAGAGAAAAGTAAAACATCGGCTGTATTGTGTCATGTGCTTCATGTAATGCTAGCAATATATATAAAAAAAAAATATTGCATTTTATAAAATATTTATTTATAGGAAGTCCGATGATATGAAGAACACATTGAAAATGTAAACAAAATTTTGAACAGATTAAATCTTATACCATTTCAAAATGATTTTACAGATTGCAATTTAATATTTATAAGCTTGTGTATAAGCTGAATATAACGGCTATAATGTTCTGTCATACATACTGAAATTCAACAGGTTCATAAATACCTACTTTCCATACAATTTGGTCCCAGAAACATAATAATACCTATACGATCTCTGCCGTTGATCAAAAGAGATGATAAAAAAAAAAAATTAAGAAATGTTAAAAATATAAAGTAAGTATAAAGAAATACCTTAAATAAAAAACTTTAAACAAAAAAAAAAGAAAAAAAAGAAAAACGAAAAGAGTCACAACGCGCCACTATCAACAGAGCGGCAGCGAAGTCTCTGAAACAGGTTTGGTTTGGTGAATTGAGTTTCTTTATAGTTTCTTAAAGATATGTACATTCAATTGGTAGATACAAATAAATTTCATATAATATATTTATACCATGCCGATGCAGATATTATGATGTTGATGATGATGATGAAATAAACTACTATAAGGTAAACACGTAAAAGGAAAAATTAGTTTGTCCTGTAATTCAGATCTTTTTTTTTTACCTTCATTTTGCTTTTTCATTTCGTATTCGATGTTGTTTTTGAACATATAAACTGATTGATACAACAATTGAACTGTTTGACGCGTGTATTTTATTATGATTTAGCCATTCACATAATAATTAATAAACATGGATATAATATTATGTATATTTTTCTTTTTTACGAGTATTTATCTTAATATTTAGACCGCAAGAAAAGAAATGAAACCCGAAATCAATTTTAAGTACATACTTTCTGTTATTTTTTTTCTTATTTTCTACATGCTCCTAAAAATTGTAAAGTACATACTATTCACCATTTAGAATAAATAGAAAATCTTAACTATGATTCGAGGCTACTCTCGTTTTCAATATATATAGTAAGCACATTTTCATACATATATGTGGTATGTACACCTGATGAGAAAAGCAAACATTAAATTAATTTTGAATACTGCAGCACCACTATAGTGACTTAACAGCAGTGATATTTTTAATCTAGACCCTATTGGTAAATTTAGTTATATCTACAAAAAGTATACCTTGGGGTAATACGTCATATACCCCATAAGATATGTAATAATATATACTTTTGGAAGCATATTGTTGAATTGTCATATAAAAACAGTCTATTTTGTTTACTATACTGCCTTTACAATATGATTATTTTTATATATTTTAACGTTTGGACTGCACCTCACGTCCTTCAAACAATATACAAGAAAAATATTAATCATACAATACACACTACTTAGATAATGTAGTTCATTTAACACAGATTACTTAGATAGTAAGTCGCGTCCGAATACACATTATTAGGTATATTTTTAAGAAAAAGTATAAGTATACAATTGGTTCCAAAAACGACCTTCCATGGTATATATTTTAAGGTATAGGTACACTTTACTACTTGATCGAGATAATAATTTCTAGTACTATCTAGATAATTCTTTAGACGTTTCTTTTTACCCTCAACAGAACGTGATGGTAAATGTAAACGAATAGTGATGATATTATCTAAATAATATGGAATTATCTAGAAAATCAGATATCTTAATATCTGCTTTTAGATATAATTTTTAATTAACTTATCTTATCTAGATAATATTTACTGTTATCTATTAGAACACTGCTGAACAAAAGCTACCAGTAAAAAAAATGCAGTACTTATAAAGATATTTAAACAATATTATAAACTTTTTTTTTTTTTTTAAATATATATAAGTGATATATATACATACATACCTTTGTTTTATTATTGTAACTGTGGAACTGATAATGTTTTTGATACTACCAAATTGATAGTATTACAGTACTTTTTGGAATGTAATTAGAAAAATCTTTCAGAAATTTTTTGCTCTGTATTCCGCATATTAAGTTCATTGAATTCAAATATTCTGTATATTTCAAAATGCACCATTTTAAATTGAACTTAAATTTCTTAATTTATATTTATTTATTATTTTACTATTATTACTACAGTGAATGTCGCGTGATTGAGCATCTAGTACATAATAATCAATAATCATTAATCAAAATAGGTTAGTCAATAAATAATAAAAAATTGAAAAAAAAATTAATTGTCAAAGAAAACTCACAGTATGCATAAATCAAGTAAACCATTCATAAAAACAACTTTCTCAACAACGCACTTTATAAGAAAAAACAACGATAAATATATATATACCTGCGCATAATATACGATAAGCGATAATAACATAGAGAAATCAAATGGTCTACACATATCTTCTTTTTAGTTTTATTTTTTAAATGTACTTATATGTATATAATATTTAATGTTTGCTAGATAATTTGAATGCTAGAATTGCATTTAATTTTAATTTAGAGATTTGTTAATATTACGCAAATAGCAGTACACCTTTTTGTTACTAAAATCATCAAATTTATTATTATAAAATTACCTACTATTGAATATTAATTAAGAAATTCATAATGTTTAACTTAGTAAACAAAGACATGTAAGTGGTTGAGTGTGTATATCAATTTTTTGTTTTATATATTATAAAAAAAAATTCATTCATTCTCTTTCGCTCTCAAAACATAGTTAATTTTAGACGGTCTCAAGTGCTCAGACATCAAACAAAATTAATTTAATGCTATTTAATAGCAAGCAGTATACAACCTTAAATATAAACGTGATTTCTATATCTGAATATCATCAATTGTATTTATCACAATTATACTTACCTACATTTTATTGAAATGTTATGATGCACATTACACGTAGTATATGGAAGCAAGCACAATTTAATTACTAGTTTTTCGTTTTGTTTTGAGTTTTTCTGTTTTCTTTTCATTCAACCACGAATTCTGTAAATTTATTTATTTCAAATAATATTCGGATAATTATTATTTCATGTGTTTGTTCATTTTAAATGTTGATTTCATGTAAAAAGGTGCGTCTTCCACCTTCCAGTTGATTTTGTAAATAATGCTGTGTTGAGAAAAAGTCGCATTTTCTAGAAAATCACAATGTACCATCATTTTATATATATTTGTATTTATGTTATATGAATTTAAACATAATTATGTGAGATAACAAGTAAAATAATGTTGTTAAAGCAAATGATTTGTTTATAGGTAAATAATTACCTTCGTGAATGAGCACTTATCCAATATTTAAGTGTATAATAAAAAACGTATTTTCTGCTATTAGACAATTATAACCGTATTGCATTTAAAAATTAACTCAAGTATTCACAAATGATGGATGTAGAGATTTATTTCCAAATGAAAAATAACCGTCAAATAGATACTTTTCCAGTCGTGCTATTATCTTCCAATCGGACTGACACTAAGGTCCTTCTAGTATTGATATTAATTTAACATAATAATAATTTATTTGAGATTGAAAAACGTGTAACAGATTCCCAATCCATTTACATTCATTACATCATTCATCCATCTATACATTCAAAATCATTGAGACAATTCACAGTTACAATAAAATACATTAAGTTCAAATTATATGCTTTCTTTCTTTTGTACCTATTTAGTACACCTTACTCACTTCACTTAGTATTATCATAAGAATGGTTAACAAATTCTTGAATTGGCCTGATGTTGATATTATCTTTTATAATGCAATATGAAGAAGAAAAAAATCGCTTATATGAAACCATCTCCTCTGCATGACTTAGAATGTATTACATTAATCTTTATTTTACTTCGATTGAATTGAATACTTTGTTGCAAATGCAAACATATTGTATGAACATCGTAATAATACACACAATATATAAGGTAATGTTATTTTTAAAATAACTGAATATACCATAACCAATACCAACTGCATTGCCATTGTACAGAAATATTTTTAAGTAAGTTATAAATATATAAAATATGTTGAGATATAACCAAAAATAATACCTAATAATTTTATAGAATGTTATAAATATTACATTTACCTACTAGCACTTGAGTTGAAGACTTGACTTGTAACTGGTAAAAAGTATACAGAATATATCTGTTTCATATAAATAATAATATATTTTATAATTAATTACAAGATACGAATATATATATATATAACTTTTTTTTTATAGAAAAATATGTATAATGAAAAACCAATTTCAGAATCTTGTTTTTGAAATCAGGTTTATGATGCCTTTCAGCACTATTTTGTGCCATCTTTGCATAGGCACCATATGTACTATACATTTATCACAAATTCAACAATATATAATATAAGAAAACATTTATTGTACACACCATGATATTTGCCTGTGTAGCTTTTTATATATTTATAAATATTAAAAATGTTATATTGTGGTATGCAAATTTAAAATACAACATAAAATGTTTAAATCCAAAAATAAAAATTAAATAAAATAAAATAAAAGTTCCAAAACAACAACAAACAAAATATTTATACATAAATATATGGAAATGTGGACAATTTTGTGAGATGGAGAAGACAGAATTGAAAGATAAAAATAATATATAAGCTCTAGTGAAAAATTATACTTTGTGATATGCCTCATAAAGTAAACAGTGGAACATGAATTGTACTATAGAAAATATATAAGTACATCGTTATAAGATATACTTAACATATGCTTGACTAAAATATAAGAAAATTAAAACTATACATAGGTACCTACCTACCTTCTTAAAGATATTTCAATCACTTCCCAATTTTTGATCGTTTAGTCAAATACATAATTAAAAATATATCGATTTTGTAATAATAATATCGGCCATAAATTGTTTATTTAAGAGTAAATTCAGTTCTAATTAAATGTTTTATAGTTATAATATTTCAATTATAATACCATAGCGACAGACGAGTACTTGGTAAAATCGAATGACATGAGCGTCAATTTGAAATATAAAAAATTACTCACTCAATCTCATGCGCATGAAATGTTAAATGTTGTGTAGGTACTATCAACTTTAAATAATTAAAAAGTTGTACTAACATGAACTTAAACCTGTACTATAACAAGAATCCCAAATATCTCGTTCGATAAACTAGAATATCACAATTTTAAACTGGAACATAATAACCTCGAACATGACAGCCGACACTTTTATTCTAGAATAAAGCGATATTTCGGAGTAACCCTTCTCGTCTGTCGCTAGCATGACGCGCAAAGAGTTAAAGTGTACAAGCCAACAAACAAGTATTCTAAGTACAAATCTCTCGATAATAAGCCAAAAGCACATGAAAATACAAGCGTTTGTTTATAAGAGTAAATTTGCGAGAATCTTTGTTTTTACATAATTGAATTTATGAGTGGGTGTTCGTGATTTCTCTTTTACTATATAGATGTCTAAAAAATTCAAGACAATGAAATATATGAGAGCGAGCAAAATATAACATATAAAATCTTAATGTGCAAAGAGCTTATCATTCTCTTGCATTTTTGAGACATCTCTACCTTATAATATATGTTTTTTTTTTTTTTATAAAATTATACTTTCCATGGTATGCCCCATAAGGTGGATCGATTTTTTTTTCTTACCTTCTACCATGATTTTCTGGGTTGCATTTTGTCCTCTCATTAACGTGCTAAAAGAATTTTGAAAATAAATGAGATCTTCGAAGTGCTCAAGCGACCTACAAGGTAGAACCTCGAGGCTTTTTTTAACCTCGAGGTTTTTTTTTAACGTCGAGGTATTTTTTTTTTGACCACGAGGTTCTACCTTGTGGGTCGCTTGAGCACATCGAAGATCTCAGTTATTTTCAAAATTCTTTTAGCACGTTAATGAGAGGACAAACTCAGAAAATCATGGTAGAAGGTATGAAAAAATATTCGATCCACCCTAATGCCCCATTATTGAGTGTATTTAAGAGTATATACACTAGGGTGGCTTTTTTTTTTAACCACATGGTCTTTTTTTTCAACCATGTGGTCTTTTTTTTAACCATGTGGTTCCACCTTATGGCTGAAGCAAGCACCTCGAAATTCGCAAAAAAAAAAAAAAAAAATATGACGGGAATCTTGAGACAAAATCCAACTCATAAAACAGTGGGACCGGGG
>JAABKK020020677.1:0-18638 GCA_011634745.2 Catotricha subobsoleta | reverse complement strand
AATTACAAACAAGTTAATACAACTATAAAGTCAAAAAATTAGTGAAAATAACTTAAATTAATGAAATCGAAAAATATTTAACCAAATGCTGGTTAATATTTTTGAATTTGTTAGCTGGGATTCGTTTCGTATATATAGCTATGCTATAATAATAGAAGCAGAGCAGAAGGTATAAAACTGAAACCCATTTTCATATTTCCGATGATGATAACAAACTTTTGGAATTGTAAAGTATTGTCCTGAAACGACAATGACGCTATGGTATACGATGTGTATCGATGTGTTGCTAAATTCTATTAAAACAAGAATAGGAAAATCATTGAACATTTTCCTTTTATGGTTTTAATTTAGTTTTGAGTGCAATTAGTAAATAAAAATGTTTAGTAAATTGTTTCCTATTCAAGCTAAAAATATTTATGTGATTTTCGAACATCTATTATAGGTATCTATATAAATATACTTATCATATCTAAAGGAAAAATGGTAACTCATAACTATATTGCGTGCACAAAATCAATTGTTATTTAGTTATTATTATCACGTGACCCATTCATATAACAGCTTTAGATTCTAAAGATTAATTTTATAGATTACAAGCATATTATTTTAGTCATTGACTATGGTAATGTAAACTTTATAGAAATTTTGACTGAAATGGAAATCACTACCTAGAGGTCTACCGCCGAGATTTTTCTCATGTGGAAACATTATTTTTCGTTTGACTTTATATATAAATTTTGCTAAATCCACATGAGAAAAATCTTAGCGGTAAACTCCCTAGTAGCTACATACTACACGTAGATATTTACAGATATTTTTTTTTAAAATACGACTTCCATATAGCGCGGTTCGTTTCGGGCTTTCTTTTTAAATCGTAAAGCTATTATTTTTTTTTGGGAAAAAAACCATTCTTCCCAGAATTTACTCTGTCTTGATGGTTTAATGTCAATAGTTGCGAATGACCGAGAGTATTGGTGGGAGTGTAAAATGTTGTGAATGATGGTAGAATGTCTGATTATAACAATATTATTTCAAAATTCGATTTCGGGCCAGTTTTTCAAATAACGAAATAATTGCAAATATTGCAGTACCGTATATTTGCTGATGGTTTTTCCATGCAATATGTATTCCATTTTTTCAATAGCCCATTATCTATTTTTTTTTTTTTCATTAATGAAATAGTCTACATGATTAAAAAGCATTTCTAAATTGCTTGACATTTTTCAATTAGTTTCAAATAAAATATAAATACATGATAAGAATTTTTTTTTATAATAATATAAACCAGACGACCACAAAAATAAAATAAAATCCGTATAAATATAGTTTAGTATCATCTAAAATGTTTATAAATATTAAATACTTTTAGAATTATTATTGATATCCTATTGCTGGCTGACATTTAATTTATCTTATAAAACACAATACCTGTTTAAATTATCTTCAAACCCCAAAAACAATTTAAAACTATTAAGATTCAAACAACTATTATATATATTCTTTTAGTCCTTTTGCATTCATGATAAAAATTATATATATATATGTATAAGTATATTAAGTATGTATATCTTCAATTTTCATATTAATATATTGCTTTCAAGTTCCATCTAATGCTTTCTCTCTTATAAGAACAATTGAACTACTATAACGATGATTAAACAAGAACACATAAAAATTATTGCTTTTGTTTTCTTAGTTTTGTTCTGCTCCTGCATCAAGCACCAAGCACCAAATACAACAAACAAAACAATGGAAATCCTGAAAGTAAAGCTCTATTTTATATATTATACGTAAGTATTTTATTATAGACTGAATCAAGAAAAAGACATTTTCGCATTTCTATTTCCGTATTTTCGAAAACTGTATCAATTTCAAATAGAACATTCTAAGTATTCTTTTCTTATTTTTAAATATTAATTGTTTGATTTGGGCGCCAGTTTAAACTATATTTAGAGTTTAAAAGGAAATTAAAAAAACTAGTAGTAATTTAGCAAAACAAAGCTCAAATGTTGTTAGAACAGAAATACATAGAGTTGGGATTCAATTAAGCAACTGTGGAACTTAGATGTAAAACATAATAAGATAATGTTACTATATTTTTATTTTTTTTCGAAATATCTCCGGGCCAGTTCAAAAGTAAAGACATCTCAAAACATAAACTTGATGCAAAAGGTTGTATCTCTATACGTTATCAATATACAGATGCAGATACAACCTTTTGCACCAAATTTATGTTTTAAGATGTCTTACTTTTGAACTGGCACGGCGATATATAGTTTCTCTAAATTATTCAAAATGGGATCCGAATGCAGTGTTAAAAAATAATACTTATTTAATATTTGTTACTTTATTTTTGAAAAAAAAAAATGAAATACCTACATAGTATAATAGGGATCGTGTTTTTTTTCCACTTCATTCCTTTGCTTTTTAATTAATACTTTTTTAAAAATTCGAAAAAACTATTTTCGAATTTCTTCGAT
Organism: Catotricha subobsoleta; assembly: GCA_011634745.2. NCBI lineage: Eukaryota > Metazoa > Arthropoda > Insecta > Diptera > Cecidomyiidae > Catotricha > Catotricha subobsoleta. The sequence goes on along the minus strand of JAABKK020020677.1, from coordinate 16,158 downwards.
CCGAAAACTAAAACAGATAAAAACCAAAACCTATATATATTTTGATGTGCCTTAAATTCTGCGTTCAATGGTGGTTCAAATCAGTCTGCTCAGTCCAGAGAAAAATCAACATGAGTACTTTCTTTTTTATATACATTTTTTCATTGTTTATGAAATGAATATACTCGCAAAAATAAAGTTCTGTACCAATCTAATTGGAGTTTCTTTTCTTTACAGGAAAATTAATATTTTCAAAAAACCTTGAAATGTATTATAATTTTAAATTAAACCAAAAAATTTGATCACATTTTTTTTTTTTTTGATTTTATACAATTTTGAATCAGTCTAACATTATTTTCATATAATAATAAAATAGTGTGAATGGCAGGAAGGAACAAAACAAGTGCTTTTTCAACGCTCCATTTAATATAGTTGGAAAAAGAATTATTATTTCATATATATGTATATATGGGCGCTTGAGTATGTGAAGTTAATGATAGTATTTTATATAGAAGCTGTAATCACTAGAGAAAATGCATGCAAATAATACGAAGGTTAAAAGATAAAAAAAATTATTCGAAGATTTATAATTATTATACCGACAACTTTTGTGTTAATGTATGTATATAGTTTTCGAACGACTAATTAGTACTTGTAGTACTTTGATTTTTCAATATAAGTAAGACAGAAATTTTCAAAATAATGGTCGCTATATACAAGGTGGACCGTTATCGCAGAATATTTTCACTGTATTTCGTTTGCTTCTATTTTGAAAAATCGATAATTCATAACAAGAAAAACGTTTTCCATGATGGGATGGGGGGAAGAGGTAACAAACTGGTATTGTATCGTATGAAAACCCTAAAATCCACCCCTTATGCTCCTTATGATTTTTGATTTTTGAATCGAATCTTTTTTAAACATTTTTTGCATGTTATTTTTTTTATTTTGTATAAATATTTATAATGTTTTGGCAATTAAAAGTCATCCCGCCTGCACTCATAGTAGGTATGTACATTGGATAAAAATTAAAGATTTGTTTTTCGTAATGTAAATAAATAAACAAATAATAATATTATGTATTAAGAATATACTTATCAATCACATGTCATTTCATTTTAAAACGTTTGAATAGCTGAACATCCGGTCCAATTACTTTTTCGAAACTAACGGCTATTTCTAGAATGTGATGTCGGCAGGGTATATGAATTAAATTTTTATCCAAGTTTTTCTCCAAAATAGTAAATTTTTCTTCTTTATTGTCGGAGCACATAGCTGTTATTATCCGATTTGAAATTTGCCGATCGAAAACTGTGTTGAATGTTGCTTCAGCTTGTGTCTTTCCAGTACCATTAATTATGTTTGGTAAACCAAAATGTTTCGATACACCATAGCCTGGGACTAAAATTGCTATACGAACGACTGTTAATGACGTGTCGTGTGAAATAGATCAGGAAGTAATTTCGAATCTCATTGCACAGTTAAATTTCCGTCAGAATTAAAGAAATTATGGATTTCAATACTTATTTTCTCGCGGTATTCACAGCGACCTATTATTATTGATTCTCTGTTAAGGTACTGCTACAAAGACCATCGTATACGACGTAAACGGTCGTAACCATAGTTAAAATCGATCAGCAATCGATTTTCACCGTGGTTACGATACTGCATTTGGTGCAAATAAAAAAAAATTAATATAGTTACGATTGTTTACTTCGTAAACGATGGTCACTGTAGCAGCACCTTTAAATATGATATTGGTAATATCATTCGCATACGGCATGATGATTTGCAAAATTTCTCAATAAATTCCGTTGTTTTCTACTTTTAAGAGTTATCTAATTTATAAATTGTTTCTATCGATCAGGGCTTTTACTTATCTTTTTCCGTTAAAGTCTTCACAAACAAAGTACAGTAATTCTAAAATTCAATAAAATAAAATATATTAAATTTTTTAATTAAATATAGCATACTTAATACTGCTGAAAAATCATTAGATTATAACACATAAAAATTTATAATCTTTGTTATTACAATTGTAACAAATAACTGAACAAATAAATAAATAATAAAATTTAAAAAAAAAAATAAAGAAATAAGTTATTTTTTGATGATCCTGGAAATTTTTTTGATGTGAACTTGAAATTTGTGTGTGTGAACTAAAATATAAATTTTGAAAAATCATAGCTTCAGAGCGGATACACCGACCGTGTCCAATTTTTTATCGAAATCTTGGTATTCATTTAAGTAACTATAAATTTAATGTTCCAAAAAAAAAATTCTTATTCATAGATTATCTATTTTATTTATCAAAAAGTTTGGTACCACTTACCCAATACATGCTCACTTTGTTACTTTTAGTAAAATTGAACTGTAATTCTGTATGTGTTAAATTTTTCTCCCGAAACGTCTAAGAAATGTATTACATCTTGAAAAATTGATTGTCACCCTAATATATATATCAATAAAACCGTGTAATTGAAAGGACAAATCAGAGCAAGTGCTTTTTGAAGTACAATTACATCTTAAAAATATAATATACGTATGTACATTATTTTATGTATTGTGTACGCGAGTGTTATATCGTTTACCCTCTCAATGAAAAATCAACTATCACCATCTTTCAGGGATGCGAAAGATACTTTAAAATGTATCTTGTAAGATACAAGATAATAGATACTTTTAAAGATACTTTTTTTTTAGAAATACACAAGAAAAATTCTTAAATTAAAACACAAAAATTTTGATACTTAACTTTTTATTTATTATATAAGTAGTTATATTTTAAATTAATGTATTATCACATCCTAACCATTTTCATTGCATAGAATATAATATCGAAAACCAAAAAAATTAAAAATATCTTAAAAAGTAACTTGTATCTTTTCAATGTAAGATATAAATATAAGTTTCATGGATGTATCTCAGATGCAGATACACGTTACATGGTCAATATTAGATGTGTATCAGACACTGATACAAGCAGTGATCGTAGCGTTGAAAAGTTTCATTCAAACTTTTCAATTTTGAAACGTTTCATGAAATGATTTCACTAACTTATGAAACATTTTACAAAGAAACTTTTATTTATTTAATTAATTTTCATTTATTAATGATTATTTTTATTAAAATAATATTATTTTGAACGAAATAATGAATAATAATAATAAGGTATTGAATTCAAATGAATATTAATATATTTTATAGTTTTTTATCGTTTATACAAATTTTTGGAAAAAAATTTTTGGTTTGTTTCTTTCTGAAACTTTTCATCCGTGAAACGTTTCAATTGAAAAGTTTCATGAAACTTTTCAAAAAAATATCGTTTCATGAAAACTACGAACACTGGATACAAGATATAATTTCTTGTTTCTTAAGATACGTATCTTGTAACTTGTATCGAAGATACTTGCATTTCTGCCATCTTTTATTGAGATTTTGAGAACTATGTATTTTTGTTGTATATATCTTTAGATTAAAATGTTATCGTTATCTCAATATCCATAATAAAAAAAAAATGCAGATAGAACGATTTTAACCCAGTATAAAAATGTATAATATCTATAGATCTTTAGATATGTAAAGATAATGACTACTAGATAGACTGTAAACATTAGAAAATTTGTGTATGAATGTATAGAAATATTGTGTCATTTTTAAACCATAAAAACGATATTTCTATATAATACGTTATTTAGGGTGAGTGAATTCTATTGAATTCTATATCTCTATTACAATTATATGCAAAATAAAATTAGACATTAGTCTAAAGTTGCAAAAAAAACAAAAAACCACATAAAAAAGAAGAATCTTTTCAAAACATATAGTTTATAAACCATAAAATTTCTTGTATATATATATTTTTTTTTTCTTTATTATTTTACTTTTCTTTTTGCAAAACTAGTTATACCGCCTCGTTTTTGCATGCTTTTGGTATAATTCATTATTCATTTAAAATACGTGTGACACTTTAATATGTAAGTATATTCTTATTCAAAATATGTATGATATATTCTTGTAAAAAGTAAATTCCACCATTTTATTACTTTAGGAGTTAGTTTTCTATGATACGAAATACAAGTATATTATGAAATGAATAAACTTATCTTGGGTGACAAACTTACCTACTATACTTCTATATGAAATGGTTTTGCTTATGCTTGTTTGTACATGAATATGTATTTAATATGAGATATTATATATATGTATAAACGGATAACTATACACATCATATTTGCGCGCAGATGCATTCCTTTTATCTTAACCGGGGAACCAAACAGAGCTGAATTTTCCGGAAAGGGAAACCCATTAATGGACCATTGTCACTGAAATGAATGTTTTATATAGCTAATGTAACATAATGTTGAAAACATAATAATTATAAAATAGCTTGGTGGCGCATTTAAAGGGCTAGAAATGAATAATAAAAAAAAAAAAAGAAAAAGAATGCATGCTGCTGTTTCTATTGTATATTGTGTGCTAGTTGAAAATGTTTGTAACCTGTTACCCACATTTATAAATTCCTCTTTTTAAGTGGTAATACATAAATACAAACAAAATTGACTTATTTTGTACGTTTTGATTTAATAAACTGTTTAGAATATAAATTAATAGAAATAAATAAATTATACATACAAAGAGAAAAGATATGCAATATGCATAATGCATATATTATCTATATTATATATAACTACATACTTGTAATACGATAGTAATCTTACGAAAATAGACAAACGGCACCTTAAAATCTTCATAGCCACTAAAATATGAAGAGCATAATGTCATATCAAAATGCCTATTTCAGCGAGTTTATGTATATGCCAATCATAGATGGCAATTTATTTTCGAAATCTATTTATTTCAAATATAAAATATAATAATGGTTTTATTTCCAAAATACGACATAAATAAAATAAAACTTTGTTAAGAAAAAAGAAATATTTAATCTTTTTCAATTTTTGTATATATAATATTGTATCAAAATTAAAATATTATTGCTAAGTATTTGGAATCCCTACACTTCAGATAAACCATGTCTGGTTTATTTAATTATTTGAAAAAATAATTTTGTAATATTTCCGCTTGGAATTATACGGATTCTGGTTTCGCACCCTGTTGGTCTTCAGCTTGTGAGGTCTCGACTATATGGTGGAATGTTTGAAATTCGTTAAACACAGCATTATCGTGGCTTTCTATATATATAAAATCTTTATTCCGTTTTATTCGTTCTGTGATTGGTTAAAATTTTTCTAAGGTTACTTAGATTTTCCAATTTTCAAATTGTGAGAAATGAATATTGTTAATTAAACTTATTATCAAAGGTATCGGATGTGATTACAGGGGATGCCTGAGGTTGTAATGGAAGCGGATGTTTGAGGATGTGATTATAGGGCCTATGGCAAGGAATGATTGAGGATGTAATGTTAGAAGGATGAAAATGGTAAGGGATTTTTGAGGATGTAATGGTAGGGAATGTATGAGGATGTAATGTTAGGTAGATGTTTGAGGATGAGAATGGTGGATGATGTTTGAGGATATGATTACAGAACATTTACTTACATAGCTCCTATCAAAATAATAATTGATTCTGACTGACATTGGTGACATCACACGCCATTTTAAACATGTTTGATAACAGATTTTATTTAAATAATAAACAAATTTTATATTTAATTTTTATACAAAAAAAAAACAAATATTCTCGTTCTCAGTTTTTAGTTTCTTGTTAAGCTTTGAAACAAAAATCGTCCAGAATTTGAATCTTTGAATAATGTATTTATGTACTTATTTATAAGTTCTACTTAAAAACTCTTTTGCAAAAAAAAAAATAAGCAATTCTGATCATCATGTAAAATATAATTAAAAGGGTTAATATTATAGATAGCTCTATAACTATCATATATTTCTTCAAAAACAAGCTCTTTTGTATATAATAAAATGTAACAGTTTCGAAATAAACTTTACATTATACATATTGTATGCATCCAAAATCTAGCTCTATAGTAGGAGTACTACTGTGAATCTTTGGTTTTTATTCAACTATAAAAAAAATTAAAAAATGTAGCATTTTTTTTTTTTTATTTCCATATTTCAATAAAAAAGAAAAACTATTAAGATTTTGTAAATAATAAAAAAAAAAAATCGGAAATGCCACTTTTGCATTTTTCATCTTGTTTTCTGAAAATCGACAGCCAACAGTTTCACAATAAATATTATAACAGTCACAACTATTGGACTTCCACTAAACATCATATTAATTAGTTTTAAAAGTCTCGTGTAAATTATTTACAAAAGAATATATTATAGTGAAACACTTCTAAATGCACACATTACAAATGAATAAAATTACAATTTACAATTTACATGTTATGTACTGTACATGCATGGTGTAGAGTAGAGCATTTTTTCCTTCTACTATTCTTTTTTAATTTCATTTGGTTTCATGATTAAAGTGCATTAAATGTTTTCAAAATAAATCAGATTCGCTACGTACTGTAGCGACTAAGGGAGAACTGGACTGGACATATAAGGTGCCAGTGAAATAAGTATGAGGCTTTTGCATTTTTACCGCTTTCAGTATACTAAATATATGACGAGCTTTGATAAGCTAAACCCTAACAATGGAAATAATTTTAAAGTTAAAATTGCTTACATGTTAATTTATGATGAGGGTATTGATATCACTGCTGGGCCGGTCAACCGTAAAGCCGCTTTAAAACTCTTCCGAAGATTCCAAAGTAGTAGCAGTATAGTACTTCATACAGTGCTGATGTTATAGTCAATAATTTTGAAAAATCACATACTATAATACGTACTTTTTCAATACTATTGACTATTACTTCAGAATTATGTGAATTAATGTTTTGGTATATTCAGTAAACTTGTTCCTCTTGAAAGCTCTACAACCCTTCTGAAGATTCCAAAGTCAATACTATGATAATTTGGCTCTCAGAAGTTTCGGTCTGGTAATACCCGAATATATTTATTCGATCGACCGGCCCAGCTCTGACTGAGATACAAGTAACTATTAATAGATAAAATGTTTTTCTATACCAACAAAAGTAAGGCTAAGTATTTCTTTTAAATATAGATGGTGGCTTTTCATTAAAAATTATACAGATAAGTCGTAACTAGGCTTCATCTGTAAGCCAGTCCGCCTATGGCAGCAAGCCACTAGGTGTAGATCTTCTATATTTATTAGTTAATCTCCTTAGTACAACCTATTTATATGTTAATCGTAAGATAAAATGCAGGTAACAGAAATCAAGGTATGAAAATAAATTCGCTCCACTTTAATGCAAGGTATATATTAAGAAATGATTTTTATACTTGTATTATAAACTAATAATCTATATCTTAATCTATATCTATACTCTTAATTAGTAGCATAAGTTTTTTTTTTTTAATAAATAATACTTTTTATACATGAAAATATGTTTAACATCAACATATGGTTCCATGTTTACACGCATTAGACGACAAAATTCTAAGAACTATATCACAAGGGGTATTCTTCGTACAATATTTTAATATTAAGTACAGAGAACAAATATATTTCCTTCCATATGAGAAGATATGAAACAACAAAGAATCATAATTTTAAAGTATCTCTGAAATAATATAATATTCATGTTGAGCAAATTGAAATTTTCCAAATTCATTGTTTATATATTTATATAAAATATTGTTATTTTGAATATCTAAATAAAGCGGGAAAATAGACAAATTGTTTGCATGGCTAATGACATGCCTGTTAATGTCTATAAAACTGAATACACACTATTTTAAATAATAAATAATATTATTACAATGCTACAATATTTATACATGCAACACAATATGTAATTTGTGATGCGAATACTAAACGCTCATTATCATTAAACACATATAACCCAAGCAGACAGATTTTATTTGTTTTATATTGGCTATAAGTTATATATATACTTTATACTTCATACTATATATATGTGAGCGATGGTTATAAAATATTCTGTTTTAGTTTAATTTCTAACCCAAGACAATTTAATCAAATTCTCTCAAATATTGTCTATAAACTGATTTTGCCAAAGTATTACCTTTTAAACTATAAAAAAAAAAAACAGCCATGCATGTATAGTATACTATAACCTCAGTCTGTACACGATCAAATACTATAGAAAACAAAAATATGGTGGAAATATTTTTTGACGCCCTCACGTAAACCAATGTATATGCAAATATGATCGTGATATGCAGCTAAACTTTCCAGACAGCTTTGGCCTACATTATATATAAAATAGTAAATATGTATTACATTATAGTATAATATGGATAAGTGTAGTTGAACTAGTTGAACTGGTCTGATGTACATATTCAAATAAAGAGAAGAAACACAGTACCTACACCGTATATATCCAGGAGCTTCTTTTCTTCTTCTTTCTTCTTCTTTCTTCTTCTTCTTCTTCTTTTTCCTTCTTCTTCTTTTTCGTTTTCTATTTTCTTTTTATATTTTTTCTCTATTTTACTCTGGATTGCTTTGTTGTCATATTTTTTTTTTTTTTTAAAAAAGATATAATCTTTTCTTTGGTAGAGAGAAGATGCTCTTGGGTTATATCAAAATATATTTGACGAGCTTTTTCTTGCATTTATTTATTTATACTTACATTTTGTGTACACCGAACATACGAGATTGGATTTAAAGTTGAGAATAATAAAATATTTGTGTGTTTGACATACACAAAATAACTCAAAACATATTATTATACATACTGAAAGGAAATTATATCATAAACATATATATATATTATATATATTGAAAGTGCCGACGGTGATAAAAATTCGCCTCTCTGATATGATTTTAACATGCAGCATGCATAAGACATTTAATAAAACGTGTGACAATGTTATTACTTTACTTATAATCGATTTATCTTTGTCATAATTTCGAACAGACAATCAGTTACCATACACACAGAAAAAAGAAAAAAAAAAAAAAAAAGAAGAAAATAGCAGTAACCAAACGGAAAAAAAAACATCAGAGCATCGATCTTCTTTTTTTTATGTATAAAATAAAAAAGATCGATTGAAACTATTTTTCACTATTGAAAGTCTTACGAACGTAAATTCTATTTTCTTTTTTTTCTTTTTTTCTTTTTAACTTTAATGTACATATCCAACACCATGAATAAAGTACAATAAAGCAATCCTTTCAATTTGGAACTATTACAAAATTAATCGTCCAATTTATATAATATACTTCATCATAACAACAACAACAACAACAACAACAATAACAAAAACATAGTCGCACAAACGATGACTATCACGTTCATAATAATTCAATACTGATTTTTATGTTCCACAACAAATAATTTCAATTTAAGTACTTTCATTTCTTTTTTTCTACTTTTATTGTATATATGCGGTAGGTATATGTGTTTGTTATACAATACACTTTATTATTGTTGAAGCCCTTATTGTGTATTGTGTAAACTATAATAGCAATAATATGATGAGCGAAAAGATATCTTCTCCGCCAAATTCAACCAGCCCAGCTATATACAAAATAGTACATACGGTTGTGTTGGATTGTATCTATTTTGGCATTGAGCCAGTAAAATTCTTAACGTTATAGGCAATATTACCTATTATAATGTGTAAATATATATTTGTATATAATATATATATATATATATATATGTATTATAATAATAATAATAATAATAATATCAAATGTGTAGTTATTCTGTATAGTAATACATAAACATCTTGGGCTTATTTACTTTTCAATAACATATCATCTTTTCTGGCTGGCTGATGTTTCTCTGCTGTTGTATACCAAAAACCATCTATATATTTTTTTTTTTCATAATACACGTCTTTCATATCATATCGTGTGGCAACCGTACTATTTTCTTATAGAATAAAACATATTTCACGAAAATTCATAATAACATACATGATGTTGGTACCTACCTACCTATATACAATTTATAGTATGTATTAGTAACATCATCATATATGGGTATGAAGAAGAAGGTACAATATTTAATATTGCTTCCGTTGAATATTTCAAAAATTGAAACTATATAAGAAGCTAGAGAAAATATGTTTGTTTTGTTTTTGTTTTTGTTTTTGTTTTTTTTCTTTTTTTGGATACCTGTTCCATTTTATCATTTCTTTTCTTTCAATTCTTTTTTTCTAATCAGTCCGGGACATGTATGTAATCATGAAATTCAGCGTGTATTAAACTTAATGATTTAAAGTAAATATACGTTGGATATTTAACCGGTACTATGTTCTATTTCTTTTTATTTCTTTTGTTTTAATATTGGTTTCTTTTTTCTGTAATATTTATGAGTTTATTTTATATTCGAATCAGTTATTTCAGAAATTTCATAAATCACCTTAAGGTTAGTTGATGGGAAATCAAAGAAAACTGTTTTCCCACTAACTGTAACTGTGACTGACACAAATTTTGTTTTAGATTAAAACTCCTTTGGATGCCTAATTAATCTTGACTCCTGTAGATGCTCCATATCCATCACTAATTAATTAGTTATTAATTTTTAAAGCACCTTGACTTATGGGGTTTCTGAAATAACTGATTCATTCGTTTATTGCGTATTTGAGAATAAAACATTTATTTTATTTATTTATATACATTTTTTGATTGAGAATTATAACTTCGTTGGTATTTATCAGTATATTTGAAGATTTTATTTTTATATATATAGTTGTTTTAATCCAAAAATAAATCATATATACTTTTTATATACCTGGCCTACGTAAACTAGAGACGTACTCTTACTTACTTCATTAAGTCCAAAAAGTTTTCTCGCAAAATTTATGTTTTGAATTTCTCATTAAAACTTTAAAACTGAATATATATGCAACAACAACTTGAACTTGTATATCTCTATGTACTTTTTTTTATATGTAGAGAGAGATATGCTTGCTGTAAGCTGTAAAATGTAAATAGGTACATATATATAAAATAATATATATATATATACGTGACATAACAAGGCTAACAGCGCAAAGTAAAGTATGTAATAACATTATATTATATCATATGATATTAAAGTTGAACTTGTTCAAATCATTCTAAGAGGGTGAATAGTAATTATCGAGAATTCATTTCAGATATCATTCATTCTGCAATTCACATGATAATTTTGTCTATAGTTTTCGTGATCTTTATCGACCCATCAACCATAACCATATCATTATTAGATATCATTATGATATAGATATGATATTGAAAAAAAGCTGAGATATCATATATACGTCGAACCACTGCCCCTGACTTATATCGAATACATATAGAATTTACGTGCATCGATTTGAATATCGGCAGGACGTCAATACGATATCGAAAACGATGTCATCGATATGATTTTCCGATATCGCACATCGTATCGAAATCGATATCACATATACATGAATTTCGTTATGATTTCCTGATATCAATCGTTCACATTGTAAAGACAACAGAGCGATATAGCTTTTTGTGATTGGTAATTTCCGATATCGATATGGTTATTAGGGAAGCTAAATATCATTATAAAATTTAAAAACAACCATCAATTCTGACCGTATTAGTCTAAGATCCATCCGCATATACTGCCCTAAATATATAATATTCTGCTTACTATACAGTTTCCATAATTAGAGAACACCTGTGACAAATATTTAACGAATAGTTGCTTCTTTTTAGTAAGTAACTATTTGGTATTAAATTATAGTCAAAAAAATATTACCTATTTTTTTTTCTAGTTGCATCCCTAGTAAGGTGAAATATTTGGTCACCCTGTGCCTACGTATATAAAATGAAATTCATCATAAGTGACGGAGAATGAGACATTTATTTTTTTTATTTTGAAATAAATTTTGTAAATGTTTGATATCAAATTTTATTTAGCGTATTTATAATACAAAAGGGCATATGAAAAGTCTCCATCACTACATTTATGCCGACCGATCTGTCGTACACAACACACTGTTGTAGTTGCGATAGTCTTTTGCAGAAATGCTGATATATACACTGGCAGAAAAACTGCGAATGTATACACCGTCAAATGTAGTTTCGATTATACCTTTATTATAAGATAAACATATCCCAAATCCATTTGTAATAACATATTTTTTTCCTAATCAATATAACATAAATGATAATAAAACTTATTATGTATTACGCTATTATTACTACTATGTGTTTTCAATAAATAATATCATGATAAAATTAAAAACATAAAACTAAAATTATTAATTATTATATTTAAAAAAAAAAAAATATATATTTTTCTTTAAGGCATAAAGTTTTCAAATTGAAAACTTTCCAAAAAGTAGAACTATATTACAATACTTATACTTTCATAAAGTAGTGTATATTTTAGAAGAATGGGTTCTGAAAACAAGGCGACTAGATACCAACCAGTATGTATATGAAAGCTAACGAAATTTAAATTCATCTCCCTTTTACCTTTAGCATTCCATTTACATATAAATGTAATGTATTTATACCTTATTCAAACAGCTATAATCAAAGTGTAATATTGAGAATTATCTAACATTCGTACTCACGAGCAAAAACCTACACGTGCATAAAATCCGGACATGGATACATTTCAATGCTTGATTAAACTTTAACAGAGAAAAACCGATAAACTTTAAATCAATTTCAAGTAGTATATATTTATACATATATTGTAAGTTTGTAACACACATATCGGCAAGCGTTATTCGACATGCCTTGCCTATACATTACACATATACGACAATTTATGTAACATAGTTACCTTCAGCTGGATAAAAATTAAAATATGTTACAACTTACGATTACTAGATCGTAGGATCCATTCTCGAGGTCACTCGCTGAATTGTTCACATGCATAAATAATTCTGTATTCTCGAGACCCGTATTCTGACGAAAATGATTAGAAACTATACAATTGCCCATTTTGATGCAAATCTATTACTTGTATTAGGGATCGTTCGCTTATTATGTCACGCTTTCAAGGATGGGGGGAAGTTTAAAATAGTAGAAAATACTATAGGCTTAACATGCGAATATCCGGAGGAGTTGGTGAATATGCTTTTGACATTACATATGACCAAAACCACAAATCTAATGGCGCTAAATCAGGTGATCGGGGAGCCCATATAATAGGTCCTGCTCGTCCATTCCATCGATTGGGAAATGCATGATTTAAAAGGTGGTGAGGTGGAGCACCGTCTTGCTGGAAATAGCACGTGTTGACTTAACCATCTTATTCTAATTGTAGTATAAAGACATTTTCGATCATATAAGCATAATTGGACATATTTACACTGTTTTCAGCAAAACAAGCTGCCAATTAATTGGTACACGACTTTATTTTTGTAAGAAAAAAGAGGGAGAAAAAAAGAGAGAAAAAAAAAAGAGAGAAAAGAAAAAAAAGAGAAGAAAAAAAAGAGAAAAAAAAAGAGAGAAAAAAAAAATTTATCAAACCAAATCAAAAAATTTCAAATTTCTCAAAAATGAAGTAAAAGGAAGGGCTGTATAATTTTTTTTTTGCTGCGATATAGCGCACCAAACAATTACTTTTGGGGAGTCCCTTTTCGTTGTAACCATCATATGAGGATTCTCCTCGGCAATTAAGTTTTCCTTTTGATATAAAAGATTAAAGTAAAAATGATGATTTTGGCCATTCTTCATATTTACATGTTACCTCAATTTTTCATACCAAATTTCAACCTGTTTGCGTTAGGGTCAAACATTGACGGAATCGGCGCAGAGAAAAAATACTTAATAGTACAGGAAACGAAGGGATTTAACATATAGAATAATTCGGAGTGCTATGAAAATTTGCACACGCGTAGTAACAGAAGAAATAAGATTTTTCAGAAAAGTCCCCACCCGTAGGGGTTGTGGATTTTGGGGGGGAGGAGGTTCCCAAGGGTGCAAACTTAGAGGATTTTGAGAATAACTCTCAAACTGTGTTCCACAAAAATGATTACAATTAAATTATCTACAAGTTTTATTTTACAATTTTTTTCATATTTTGGCTCTAAAGTATCGAAAAATTAGATCAAAATTGAAGCTTTTTCCTCCATTTGACAACTTGCTATAAATTTCGTCTTTAACCCAATTTTTCGGTACTTTAATCCCACTTTTTAGACAATTGTCATCATTTAGAGTAATGGGAGCTGAAAAAATCGAATAAAAATGTTAAAAGGTTAATATACATATATAGAAAATATAATTTCCAAAACTCAGTTTAACATTTGTTGTTCTCCTATGGATAATCGTAGTCGAGAAATCATATTTTAAAAACAGCGTTGCTACAGCAAATTATAAACATCTCGATAGTATTTTTTCAAAAATAATTGTCACATAGAATTGGAATAAATTGCGTAAAATATTACAATGATTTTAGAAAGAATAATTCTTTACATTATTATAAAATAGGAATTCTTTGTAAAAAATGTTTTAATGATTCTTATTATATTCAGAAATCATTGTTTTAGGAATATAATAGTTCATAACTTTCAAATAGAATTTGAAATCATTCCATATGATGATCATTGCTTAGTGAAAGAATAATTCTTTGCATTATTATAAAACAATAGGCAGTTTGGGCAAACTACGTTAACGTAGGCGTAGGTGTGAAAAATGACGTGAGCGTGAAAATTTCGCATACTTTCAAAACATTTTTGTATAAAAACGACGTAAAATGTCAAAACTTACGTTAAATGGGCGGAGTTTCAAAATAACGTCACACCGAAAATAACTCACGTCGTTTTGCCCAAACTGCCTAATAATTCTTTGTATAAATATTGTGAATGATTTTTTTTTAAATCTGAAATAATTGTTTTTATTAGGTTAAAACAGGCCCTGGAGGGGTTAAAGGTCTGAACTTCATAAAATAGGATTATAGAAAATCAGAAAGAGACCGAGATATGCAAACTAAATAGTGATGTGTCCATTGATTGAACAAAGAAATTTACTAACAATCGTAATGTCAAATGGATTCAAGAGTTTTCAGCTTATTACCATTCGATTCAGGGTTCTCGAATTAGTGGACTTTGCTGTGTTATAATACGTTACTGTACGATGGACAGAAAACCAGATAATTGTAAAAATCTAAAAACCAAAAAAAAAAAACAAAATTGTGATTTCTAATTAACGTTATTATTGTGTTTTAGCGTTTAATTAACGAAAAGAAAGCATTTTAAGTTTTTTACTTTGAAAATAATACACAGTGTGACCCATCATTGGTAAATGTGAAGGGAGTAGATTAGAGTTCTGTGGTATTTATCTGTTATCTAATTTACAATTAATATAAATCAGTATCAGCATTTTTATTGATCATAATTTTTCATGCAATACAATACATGCGGGAAAAGCCATAACAACGTAAGAATGCATTGCTTAAAAAAAGCAAATATACAGAATAAAGGTCAGCATATAAAATTCTAGTAAATGAATTACCATTTTCGTTTATTATCGATTTACAGCTTACAGAGAGCCAAAAGTGTGATCCGTTCGCAAATATTATTTATAAGATTTGATCTGAATAATTATTTATAATCTTATCAGGTATATAATAAAAAAACCTCTGCTATGTCGTATATAAATCAATAATTTTCTTTTCATTTTGATTTATTAAATATTTGTGTCATCATAATAGAATACAATATATAGAAAATAGAAAAAAGTTATTATAAACTAAAGAAAAACTTTCGAATGATGTGATGTCGTGTGAAATATTAAAGTTTCCTGAAGAAAGTAAGTTTATAATAGTGGTAGTTAAATTGTTTTAAGCCCAAAATACAATTGTGTGGGTAAAAGGTGTCAGAAATGTTGAAAACTTATTTAATATTTTAAGTTGTTTAAATAAATAATTTTTGGTATAAATATAACTATTAGGTTTTATTAATTTCTTATATAAAATATTGAAAAGTTTGTAATTCAGGGTGATGATTACACAAATTGTTTATTTTCAAAACAAAAAAAAAAATTGTTAAAATTTGTCATTTACTTGGTATTGGGTGAAAGTATTAATTCTTTAACTAGGTATCAAAGCTTGGCCGGTCAACCGAAAGACCGAGAAATCCGGTCAAACATTTCAGAATTTTTTTATTTATAAAAAAACCTTCGTAAATCATATCATTTTTTAATGTATGTTAAAATTAAATTCAACATACACCTAAAAT
>JAABKK020020655.1:0-18653 GCA_011634745.2 Catotricha subobsoleta | reverse complement strand
AACCTGAAAAAACATACTATTTTCTGTTCAAAACCAGGAAAAAGATACTATTTTTCGCCAAAATCGACAGAGGGTAATTTTTTTTTCAAATCTCAGGGGGGGGTAACACCCCCCTCCCCCCCATTGTGCATGTATGATTACATCTATAATATGATACTTACCCGCATTTGATTCTATTATATGTACAAAGAGAATAGAAGAAGTATTAAAATGAAGCTGTTTCGAATTTGTGTTAAATACTAAATACATTTTTCTATAAATGCTTCGATGCGGCACAATATCTTTAATATTATGTTATTTAAAAATATATACAATGTTTTTAGGTTAAAAACGAAATCCTAGACGTGATGTTTGCGTTAGTAAAGAGTGAAACACGAAAAATAAAATAAACAATAACAAAAAAGAGATGAAAAAAAATAAACAAAAAAAAAAAAAAAAAAGAAACAAGAAAGAAAAAAAAAAATTGGAAATGGAATTATTTTTGCAGAAAATACTCTGCCCGTACCGTAATAGTAATAAAGCAGCTAAAATATAATATCTTCTGTGCACACAAAACACTATATAGAAGTGCAAAAGCATACGAGTTTGTTGGTAGTAAGTTAATAGAAACAATAGGAAATACATTTATCGTCTGTACGTGCTGGAAAATTAATTTTGGTTCGTGTAATTATATTTTTCTGAACCTAAACGATATATTTTTCTATATTTATTATATATATAGGTAAATATTGCCTGTATATGTTTGATGTGGGTTTTTGTATATATTTCATTTTGTTTTCGTTTAAATGTCTTTGTTATTGTCTTCTATTTAATTTATTACTATAAAATAAAATAAGGGCAAAGGTATTACGAAATAGAAACACTGACATTAAATTTATTATATTAATTGTAATTAGTTTAATGGCAGGTAAATCTAGTGTGGTTTATGTTTAACTCCGATAGTGACTTCAAATGCAAAATTAATTTCCTAAGATTGAAAATAAATACCAAACATGTTTTGCTTTTTCTTTTTTGTTTTTTTTTGTTTAGCCTTGTATGTGATTTATAAATTAAAAACGTTTTTAAAAAAAATTCAAATTAATGTAAATTAGATTAAATTGTAATTTTTTCTTACATTAAATTAATTTATGCTTTTCAAAACTATTTACAATTAATTTATCAACCATCTAATTTTGCTATACATACTCGTAATATAGATATAGGCAGGGCCGATATAAGGTACAAGCGAGCTAAACGCAAATTTAGGCCGTCAAAAATTAGGGTCGCCACAGAAATAATATGTAAAAAAAATATAAATACGCCAAATATGATAATAAAATAACTTACTACTAAAATAAGAAGGAATACATAAACATATAAGAGCATTGCTCTAAAGGTCTGAATTATACCAAATAAATTGAATATAGTTTTTTTTTTAACTCGATATTTTCAGCTAAAGGGATAGGAGTGCCAAAATTAATACTTTCAGCTAAGGGTAAAATTAATATTTTGTCAGGGTGAAAAATTTAAAATTTTGAGCTAAACGGTTTCTTTTTGAATTTGAATACAACAATAGTCATTGGTTGATATTTTCAGGGTTGACTTATTACTGATGTCATAGTTATTATTTAGGTTATGTCCTTTATGCTTATGCACAACCATGAATAAAACCGTTGTACTCTTTATATGGAATAGACTTATAGCGCCGGCTCTGGATATAGGATTGTGTAACATACTTGTTTAAAATCAAAATGACTCCATATTTGGTTCGGCTAAAAATGGAATTCCACTTTGGATTTAAGATTGGTTAAGTAGGAACTCCAAAATCGGTATTTAACGGGAATTGTTCTTATCCTATCAATATTAATTTTGTTGAATGTTGGTATAACGGCTAAAAACGTCGAAGATAAGATACTCAAATATATTTCTTTTCCATTTTCACAAAAATGTTAAGTGTTTTATGAGGAATTTGATATTTCTTTATTCTTATTCTTTCAAATTCACAATATTTCTACGTATCTCTCCATATCTATTCATATCTATCTACAGCCATCTACATCCGTACATTCCAGCAAAATCTTCTCAGTCATTATTTTTGTATAGGTTTTAATGAAAATATACTATCACATCATCAAGTATTCCCCGTTATACATCCTGATTCCTCGAGCACCCTCTATAAAAATTATCATTTTAAACCTAGACTATTAAAACATTGAATTATTATTTATTTCTTGATATTGTTACTATGGAAGCATAAAACCTTTGACCGCTTAAAACACTCACAAATGCAATGTTGAGCCATTAGGAACTAGAACAATATTACATTGTTAGATCGACATAGTCATTAAATCAATAAAATGAAATAAGAGAAGAACCGCATTCAAAAAATAAAATGAAATTTACATTCCATCGTAACGCCTGCCGAACAAACGAATTCATTTGTATGAATCCAATGGAATGGGCAATATATTTATTGGTTTATTTACTAAATAACTGTGCACCGAAGTCATGTACCCTCTCATTCACTTGTCGTACAAAACAGACTGTTGAATCAACAAGCCATCATACATACACTTCGAACATATAAAAGAAAAAAAAATTCACAGATGTAAGGTGAACACTGAACACTGAACAAGTATGTTATCCATGTTCTATTAAGGTATACGGTAAGCAAAGTTTAAAAATTCCTGAAGCAACTTTCATAGTTACGATTGCCACAAAAACAAATTTCCCTTTTTTAACCATTACACACAATTTTCTAATAAAATATTCACCCTCTAGCCTCTTTATATAATAATAAGCCTAAAATGCTCCAGCGTAAAATTAATAAATATTTTATTTATTTACTTATTTTATTACAATTTAGCCGAGAATGGTGATAATGCAACAAGTGAATATAAGAGGTAATATAAAGTGAAAGGTAGGTTCGTTAAAATGGGATAATAATATAATGACAACGACCCACCGCTACGGTATATACACCTTGATTACTAACTATTTACGAAAAAAAAAAAAAAGAAAAAAAAAGAAAACCAGCAACATCAACGAGAAACCCAACATATATACCATATAATAATATTATAAATAAGTAGATACTGGTGTACTTATTTACGATATAGTACATATTAAATGGACTACAGGGAAGAACATGCAAAATGCATTATTACCACCAACAATTCTAAAGTGCGGTATTTTTGGTGTTTATAAATTTATGTTGTCGTGTTTGGAATAAATTACCATTATTTTTTGTTTCCCTATCCCTATCTATTACGCTACTTTTCGTTATTTTCTAATTTTCTAATTTTCTTAAATGTTAAGTTTTTGACTTAAATTATATATATCTACTAGCTTGGAGTGATTTCGGTAGAATAAGAGGGTTTTTGTTTCGATTAAGAATCAGTTCTTCTGTTTATCTGCTGGTTAAAAGATGCACCTCGTTCTTTCATATAAATTTGATAGTAATATATTTATTCGATAATATCTACTGATTAAATCAGCTGCCAATTTATTGGCACAAGTTTCATTTTATTTATTTATGTATTTTTTTATTTCACAAAAGGTTTTGAAATAAAAAAAATCCTCCGCATTCCTTCACATCGCACTATACATACTCAGGCATCTTCTTATTTCCTCTTCCTTCATCTTTATTTACGCCCATGGCTGCCAAGAAATGTATCCATTACATCTAAAAACTTATATACATCATCACATTTCTTAAAGTATTTACTGCCCATCAGAAATCATAGCAGCATTTGACTTTGAAACTATGCCTTTATTATTTATTTATTGATTTTTGTTACTAAGGAAACATAAAATCTTTGACGGACAAAAACACCCACATACAATGTTGACCTAGATACCAAACTTCTATCATATTATTAGTCAAAGCTATCATCATAAATAACAAATAAAAATAAAAAAAAAAAAATGAAAAAATCTAGTTTTCGAGATAATCGAAAAAGACGGATAAAACCGCATTTTAAAGGATGAAGGAGCCCTCACAAAATTTTTAAGCGGCGAGCGACAAGGATTATGCGTCTGGTGAATGGTCGATCATTAAAATCGGTTCACAGATTAAAATTCTTTGAAAATGTATTTGTTTAAATTTATAACGAATTTTAATTGTTTGAAATTTAATTTAAAATTTTTCGAAAGATCTTTATTTTTAAGGAATTCTTCAAAAAAATTATGTTCTTTCGGCAAATTTGTATGCTGCCGAAACTCGCAATATACTTTTAAATTAAGTATAGTCACCGCGTAATTTCTTTTTTTTTTTTAAATCAGAATTTTGATCACTTTTCGCTCATTTAAAATTTAAAAAAAATTATATTATGGACGTTATTTATTCAAAATTTCATGCTGTACTAGGAACTACGGATAAATGATCCATAAATTCGGATATTTTTCCCATAGAGTTTGGATATTCTTCCCATAAATTCGGATATTCTTCCCATAAATCGGAAGTTTTTCCCATTTTTGAGAAATGTGGACCAGTGTGGTACCAATCAGCTGCTACGCATATCAAAAAGTTACAGATGCGGTGCAAAGCATATAGTAAAAAAAACCGCGAAAAAACATGGGTTATCCTCTAAGCGAATTTTGGAAAACTGAAAAAGATACTATTCTTCACAATCGAGCTAGCAGGCCTGTAGCAACTTATAGATTTTTGGCGGTGCTCAGGCACAACTTGACGATAAAGCAAAAAAGTGGATAAAACTTTCTACTGCAAAAATGGTCTTGTCATGACTAATAATTCTTCTCTGTAAACGAAAATAATCCGACCTATAGTTTATGAAATACTCTCGATTTAGCATAGAAAGTTCAGGCAGTAGAAGCTAATGTGTAATAGGCTAATAGGCGCCTATACAAAATACAAAGAACATTTTTAAAAGTAAACAAGAAAAGATTCAATCAAATTCACTAAGAAAATAGAAAGAATTGCGGTTGTCGAATATATTGTAAGATTTTTCTTTTCTTTAAAAAATTTTGGCGTTGCTCAGTCATCACTTTGCCGGTGCTGTGCACCCCAGCACCTGTTCTTCTACAGGCCTGCGAACTAGGCTCTTTTTTTACTCTCTTCACTACCATAAATAAGATGCATATTGATAAATTCAAAATATTTTCAATAAATCACTTCATAATTAAGTAAATATCGAACGAATTATGTTTTCGAATGATCTTACAAAATAGAAGTTAAGCTATTATTCTTACATGTGGGGCGAAATGATACTTGAGCCTTTCTGTTTTTGTGTATGTGGGGCTCGGGCCTCGCCGCCATACTGTAGTCGGCGCCTATGGAACTCTTAACACTTATCAAAGAGAAAATATGCAAAAAAAAACAGAATAAAATGCAAAACTTCTGTGCATCTTGTTGGTATGAAATGCAAAACACAGATTAAAAGCAAAATCAAAATTAGAAACATTACGATCAGTTTAAACTCTGCGTGCGTTTACTGTCTTTCATTTAATTTCAAATTCAAATTTATTATTATTATTATTTTCGCTTGCGTGAGACTGAGCCCCAAAAAACGTACCCTTGGATGCGAAGCTGGTACAATTGTACAATTACTCAATTGAATGAACTTTAAATTTCGTAATTATTGTAGAGAAATATCTGTTTATATAAATTTTTGTTTAAAACATATTTTTAAAACGCCTAACATTATATAATAATGCCTTTAAATTTTTTTTATTAAATATATTAGCAGGATTAACAATCACTGCTATTAAATATAAAATTATTTTTATTAATTTTTTATTTTTTTTTTTTTTAGAAAATGAATAATTGTCGCAGATATTTAACTATTAAATATCTAATCTGTATCAAGTTCGGTATATATTCTTACTCTAAAATCTAAAGTTCAAGTAATTCTTGTTGTTTCATTTAATTATAATACTTTTATATATCTAATAGAATAGCTATAAGTAATTTATTCAGTATTTATTATTTTATTTATTATATTAGCTTACATTTATTCTATTTAATAGATTATTACCTGTAATGTAATGTAATGTTCATTGAACACCAATTTTTATAATATATGAGAAATGATATTTTATGTATTTTAAACACAAGTTAAACGTAATATTTATGGAATTTAACATAAACTTAATATTTTAATAGTGTTGTTATAATGATTGGTAAAGAGCGTATTAGATTATCCAATATTATAAGTTAAATAATATTAATACAAGATTATTGCACATTTCAGAAAATGTGAGTACATATTTTTAGTTTTATGTAAAAAAAATTGTGAATATTACGTTTCATATAAAATAAAAGTGATTGTTTATACTTTAATATCTACTTTGTAAATTAATAAAACAAACGTTTTCGCATATTTTTATATCAATTTGAATAGTTTGATGGGATCGTGTTCTAAGATTCTGGATAAATAGCTAAGAAGAAAAAAAAACTGTAGTCTCACAGTTTTTATTCATTTAATTTAATTGGGTTTTAAGTTCACATCAAATTCACCCTAATCACATTTTAAAAACCTTTCTGCATAGCTTGTAGCTAATAAATTCGATAAAAAAAAACATTTTTTTGGTTTTTTTTGTTTGTTTATTGACTTGACAACAATTCCATTTTTATTTTTATTTAATATAAGTATTCTCAATTCATTGTATCAATAAATTTTAAATTATAAAATATAGATTGTTAGGAATTTTAAATTTGGAATATAAAAAAAGAGTTTACAATCTGATAAAGAGCAGTGAGCAACCATAAATATTATGTATGGCAAGAGGTACTGATGATATGCAAATTATGAGCTTTACTATATGTAACGAATGTGTTCAGTTGAATTTGAATGCAATATAATCGATTCAAACGTGAATTTCGTTCACATATACCAAATATACCAAATATATATACAAAATGCAAGCTCGCCCACTCTAGTACAGTTCGAATGAAACCGATATGGGAAACATGCTGTTCCAATGTCTTGTTACCAAAATAATAATAAAAAATAAAAGAATGAAAATTAAATAAGCAAAAACAATGGTGTTATTTCCATTCATTTATTAAGCATTCATATATAGTTATGGATAATATACGTAATACCTTCTTTACTGAGATGCGTACGGCACCGATGTATCCATATATGTATTTGAATAATAACTATTTTGAAAACAGAACGTCTAACGTTTAGATTTTATTCGTTTTTATTTTTGTTGTTTGGTATTTCCCTACCTAGGTTAGTATATGATATGAACATATTAACATATTTTTTTTCCTTATATATTTACTGCAGCAGGACATGCACGGCCAATGATCGTTTTTCTTTTTAATATAATTTGTTTCTTTTTTTAATATTTTTTTTGTTTTTAGTTTATTTCTTTTGCAAATGCAATGTATAAAAATGAATATAGACTCTGTTAAAATGTTGCGAGAGTAAGTAATTAGATGACCTCAGAAATAAAAGTACTTCCTAATTGAAGTGGCAGAAACATATCAAAATTCAAAAGGATAAAAAAAAGAAAATTGTTAATGTAGGTCATGATCGCAATTACATGTAAATAAATTTCCATCACTTTTAAATTCGAATTGGATTCATTCGTTTTGCTTTTTAACAATATAAGTATTTCTCATTCTCATTAAAAACAAATTCAAAATTTACAAATTGTAATGTAATTAAAATTAACACTGCGGTAAATTGAAATGAGCTTAAAAAACGATTAAAATATAAAAGAAACACTAAAAGAACTCTGTTCTTGTTAATTTACCGAAAATGTCTGTAAATGAAAACGGCAGCTAAATTTAACAAGCCTTTAAAATCATTCTATTCACCTTTTGCTTTGCATATAGCAATAAAAAAAAAAACAAAAAAAAAAAACGAAGACGAATTTCATTTGAAATGTCCGCTCATTTGTAATATAATTATTTATCGGCTCTGTGTTTATTCTAGTTGTAAAAGCGCATAATCATCACCAGTAGAGTGGTTACACGAACAACATTACAAAAAAATTTGCATAAATATTATCTTGTTAAGTGGAAATTATATTTTGTATATCCCCCTGGTTGGCAAGTAGTTGCATAAAATGGTACTTCATGTCAGGTTGTCTTGTTCACAAATAGGTTGTTTGATAGATTATCTATCCAAACCAAGGTATAGATTTAGTCATTTATTGTAGTTAATAGTTTTGGTTGTAAGTGTTATAGTGAATTGGATATTTATATATTTGCATATGAATTGATTTTAAAAATATATGTTTGAAAGTGAATTTATAAAAATTAAAAATTAAATAAATATATACCAATGAAAATTAGTTGAGGCACGAAAAATTATGCTAATAATTAAAACATAGTAGGTACATAGTTATAAAAAAATATTTACTATTGCTCTTGGAAAAACTCTTCAAATGAACAGGACAAAGTAGACCTAAACAGAGATGGACGATGCATTACATTTTTACATTATATTTACATAGAAAAATGTAATCCAAAATGTAATGCATTACATTTTCTTCCATCTCTGGAGCTAAATAACTATAATTATATAGTACCCACACCGCAGTTCTGCTAGTACTTCTACTTAGTAGGAAAAAAATATTTAAACTCTGATCTAATTTTAAAGAATCGAGTCAAGAGTCAAGACTGACAGTAAGCCCTAATTAGTCATTTTATATCAAAAACATATTACATATGTGATATCTGTTATGTTTCTCATGTAAAACGTTTCTTTTAACAAATGATTGGGAAAGCTGTAACAGCTTACATACCTTTAGTAAATAGTAAAGTAACGAATTATATGTTATAATGATAATACACTTATCAACAATAATAGTTTTACATCTGTCGTCAAATAAGTACATTTCGGGAACAAAAACTTTCCATTTAAATTTCATTCTTATATATAGTGCGGTTTATTCTATGATTGCAATATCATAAAAATTGTGTATAGGAAAATTGGAATTTTAATTTAAAATAAGCAAAACATTTACTTTTGCGCTATAAATGCCATTGAGACAACAATTAAAATATTTTTCTTTTTCATAAATTAAATAAATTATTATGTTTCAGCACGTTTATGTAGACTAATAAATATATTTTTTTATTTATTTACAACTTTTTGCACTGTATAAATCAAATATTTATTATTTCGGTTTACATTTGTTAGAGTTTATAATATTACAAAATGCAATGCACATAAATATGTGCATTTATGTAATTATGCTGTGTACTTAAAAATTTCTTACGTTAACAATTCGATGAATTAGAATTTAGAGTGTGGCCTGAATAATGAAATGTTAGGTCAATATCAAAATTTTATTAGCATTTTATACATAATGATAAGCACCAAATTTTCGTTGTCGTTAAAAAATATTATATAATAAAAAAATAATAATATTGAATACCGATTATAAATCTGATATGTAATTAGTAATGGTTGAATAACGCTCACGTTAGTATTTAAATGATTTAAAATTTATGAGTAAGCTTCACTTTACTTTTGTAAAATTGTATAAATAGCACGTTTCAAAATTCATAAAATAAAATTGTTGGCATATAACATTAACGGATCTAGAACGACTTCCGATTAACAGAGAATATTCATATTAAGAGAAAAATTATAAAGAAAAAAGAAAGGTGCAATACAAATTAAAATATCATAAATGCAGATGCTGATCACATGGATTTTAAAGAAAAAAAATAAAATAAAAACTATTCATCTGCATCCTGACAAACTATCCATAGACTCTCAACCATACAATGAATATCAATTAATATATCACTGCTGATAGAATATGTGGAGACCTCACATAGTGAAAGTTTTTAATAATTGAATTGAATACCTACACCAAAAACTGCACACAACAAAAGAAATTATTTTTATTTATTATTGGTATATATCGGTTGGTATATATCATTTAAGAATGCACCTACTGCGCATATTTTTATATCTTTCACCTTGAATCATATTTTATTTGTAATACTTTTTACTTTACTATTCAATTTGTAAATAATATTTTATTTATAAAATAAATAGCAATGAAAAAGATGCGGTATGCCCCCGATGTTTTCATTTTTCTTTATCTTATTTATTTGCATTTTGTTGCATTGATGTGATTAGTTATTTATTAAAATTTATTAATATTTTCTAACAAAACAAAAATGACAATAAATATTTATAATAACCTTTCTTCGTTTGATTTCTCACCACATCAACAATTTTTTTTTTAATACTATTATTATTATTATTATCTTTGTATTTTTATCCGTCGTGTACCTTGATGTCGAAACAATTTAATCATTTTTAGATGAATTCTTTTCTGTTGTAAATTCATTTGATGTTTGTTTTTATTGAAAATCGCCTTCTGTGAATTGAACAAAATAGAATTCAATTTATACGTATTTTGTTCTTGAATTCCATTTTCTATATACAATGTGACTTGCCATACCAGTCTAATAGTTCTTGACTCAATAGGAGTTGGTGATAAAATTAAAAAAGGAAAAAGAAAAAAAACAACAACACAGAAATCGACAAATAAAACGAAACAAAGCAAACGAAAGAACAACAAAATAAAATCACAAATGTTACAAAACAACGACAAAGATTTGAAAGCCTCTAGTCTAACTTATTATAACTTTAAGAAAGGTATAAGTGGTCGGTCGTCTCTTATACAGATGTAAAGTTCATCACAAATAATTATATTGTAAAATGTACACATAGAACACCACCGACCGACCGTATAATATCTGACTATTTATTTATATTCTATTTTCTGTGGATATTTACGGTGTGGGCAGCCTAATGAAGTATATAAATATTTGTAAAATATTTCTCTTTTCAATAAATTTAAATAGTTGCTTCTCATATTTTTGTACATATATTTATATGTGTGTACAGAATAATTTCTATTAAGTACTAGAAATTATAATATTGCACACACCTAACTGTTTTCTTTACACCGTTTTTATTACCTCAAACATTCGCTCAACCAACGAATATTAACAATATAATTTTCTAAAATTGTTATAAGAATATATAGTACACATTTTATTCTGCTGTATGTCATGGATTGCATTTATAATAGAAATTCCATTAATTTTTGTGAATTCAAACTGTCTTCCGTACTTTTCCGTACTTACAGAATATTATCAACCCATACCAATTAACACACAATATAATCAGATATAATAGTATAATATTCGTCAAATATATTAATTATTTTAATAATTAATAATTTTATAGTGATTTAATTTGATGACTTGCTGATGATGACGATATTGATGATTATGGTGATGCCATACGGTCACGGACTTGAATTCTCTATAATAATGAAATGTTTACAATCAATTTATTGTTGAAGTAATTAAAATGTTTAAAGGGTTTTTTTTTTCTCTCCATCGAATTAGTTAAGCGTGCGAGTCATAATAATAATAATAATAATTGTTTAATGGACAATGTAATGTAAACCACACATTGGAATCACTTTAATGATGACGATATGTGTTAGGAATGTGTATAATCTCTTATAGAAAAATGTGTTTAAATCGGGAAAAAGAGCTAAACAAATATGTCCAGTGACCAACGTATATCTATTTTTCTGTTATCAATCAAAATTAGTATAAAACTAGCTAATATATAGCTTTTACATATCTTCGGTTTGATTAGTTTAATGTTAAATGTTAAATGTTAATAAATAAATAAATAAACACTTGACGAATTGGCAGTAAAATAAAAAAAAATGATTTTTACTTTGATTAATTACATTTCAAAAAAGGTTTTTAAAAAACTGATTACTGTTTTGGAACCAATAATTCTTTTAAAGACAGTTTTTTTTTCTATTTCAGTGGCACTATTATTCCTTTATTCAAAAAAAAAAAACAACAATAAATAAAAACAAAATTTCTTTCCTACTCATTAATTTTAATTTAAGACTCGTAAATATTATTTATGGTCTATTTAGAGAATAAAAAATGTTGAAAAAAAAATGTAGTTTACAATTAATTTAATTGCGATGATTTATATGATGAGAAAAAACAAATAAAAATATTTATTTAGCGGTAGTTTTTATTTATGGAGAGCAACAGTAAAATTTTAGTTTATTCATTTTATTTCAATTTTTTTTTTTTTTTTGATAATTTTCTATTTATATGAATTAAGTGTGTTGTCAAAGTAGTACGATATTTATTTTCTATGTTGAATTTATGGTCTTAGAATTAAAATAACGTAGGAATTTATAAAATTATGACTGACAATGACGAATGCATGCAATCCGTATTTGTTTTTGCAGTAGCAGCTACTTTTAAGGCATGCGGTTAAACCATGTTTGTAGTTAGAATGATGCAACTTTTATACCAGAAAAAATGAATTAGTGGAATAATAAATAAATAAATAAATAAATAAATAAATAAATAAATAAATAAATAAATAAATAAATAAATAAATAAATAAATAAAAATAATATCAGAAATTGATATCTATGTTTATTGTCGTTTTTGATCGAATTCTGATCTGATATATTCAGATTATATCAAAATATTGTACAGCATTTTTTATAATTCGTTCCCTTATAATATTTAAAATTAACCGATCCATACAATAAACATAGTGAAATATTAATTATCAGTTATCGATGAATGCATAAAAAGTTTTTATTTTTGGACCATAAAATTTCATGAATTTTTATCTTGTTTGTTATTTCTACGATATTCACATTTCATTTAACTAATAATGTATTTGCTTCTTGTCGCTTTTTTGTTTTTCTATTAATTTGAATAAAATTAGTTTCGTTCGATATGTACATTCACACCATTTCAAGGTACATTTTGACCGTCTTATACCAGAATTATACCATATAATTATTCGTAACTATTATCAAAATTATTTAGACCATATTGAGGTATAATTATGGTATAAGTCGGCCAAAATATACCTTTCACCTTTGAAATAATATAAATGTCATACCATCACAGGGTATAAATATTTTTATATATTTAATACTATATAAAGAGGTATAAGCATAGGTGCACACGCTTCTGATTTCAGGGAGGGGTACAATTTGAAAAATTTAGATAGGGTATTTTTTTTTTTATCGACAAAAGTTACGACCAACAAAAAAAAAAAAAGGTCTTCAACTTTCAAGAACCATGCAAAAGGGCCTCCAAAAAAAAGGCTTACCCTTAGCTGGCGACTTTTGAGAAAGTGAAAAAAGATACTATTTTGTTCCAACTATCATCGACGATTGCAAAACCGCCTCCAAAAAAAAAGGCTTACCCTTAGCTGACTTTTGGAAAAGTACAAAACGATACTATTTTTTCCTTTTTGGAAATCGACATAGGGTAATTTCTACAAACCTAAAAAAGATACTATTTTGATCAAAATCGAGGTAGGGTAGTTCTCAGAAACTTAAAAAAACATACTATTTTCTGCTCAAAACCTGAAAAAAGATACTATTTTCGGCAAAATCGACAGAGTGTAAGATTTTTTTCAAATCTCAGGGGGGGGGTAACACCCCCCTCCCCCCATTGTGCATGTATGGGTATAAGTAATAAGTATGGTATTTATAATATATGTATTATGGTACATTGTATACCATACCAACAAAGACTATGATTTTCTTCATTAGAAATCTCTGTCCACATATCCTGTATTAATTTTCACAGCTTGTCAATATCCATGGCATCCTCTGCTAATTTATCGTAAGACATCCCTATATTCCATTTTGTGTTATTTCTTTCTCATCGTCCACAAACATATTGTCTCTCAATTCTTGAAAACATTCCACAAGTATATCTCCCACGGCATCTTCAGATATATCATCATGATCATGCGACACACTTTCAAGCTTCAAATTTTCAGACACCCGTCGCCATCACATTCAAAATATCGGTTTTGCTGCTGCGATAAATTAATTTGTAATGCATTTTAAATATTCCTAATTGACATTAATCTCATCACTACTTTCAATATCTTCGCCAACTATTTAGGAAACCCCTACTTATTTAGCGGTTGCACTTTCTGAAACATTCATTACCTCTAATATAATACTATGGTAGAAAGTAAGCAATAGATCACATTCATCTTATCTGGCATTATTATAGGTATTCGTAAAGTCAAAGAATTTCATTAAATATAAAAAGCAAACGCAAAGTCAATGAGATTTCCACATACTATAGTTAAAACGCTGAAAAAACAAAATTCAATAATTAAAAAATATTCTGAAATAATCAACACTCGTGAATGATTTCTTTTCTATCTTATAAATAAATATTTTACTTAATTCATAACAATACTGAAACCGCCCTTTCTAATTTGTATGATGAAACGATATTATCTTGAAATTAATATTAATATTTATTGTTAGTTCTTAAAATGTATAATTCAATAATTTATATACAAATAGAAAATATTTTCGCAAAAGTGACCACAAACTGTAATTTATTGTAACTATTAGAAAAAAAAACATTTATTTTCTATCGAAAAATATAACTATCAAAAAGAAGAAAAAAAAATGTTTAGATCCAAAAATTCACCTTTGGTTTTCTTTTAATTTGTTAAATGGAAACAATCCCGCCCGGGCGTGTTTGCCTTTAATTCATAATTTAATAATAATAAAAAAAAGGAAGAAATATTTATTTATTGAGTTTAGATGAAGACTATAATTAGGTTAGCTTTTGACTCACAAACAAATATATAAATCAATATATATATTTTTTTTGGTTCGTTTGGCTTTGTTTAAAGTTCCTCCCAAAATAATCAAATAAATGTGTTTGTTTTACACGCTGTTTGTCTCTCGCTTGCATCATATTCAAAATATAATTAAAGGCAAGTGTTCTGAGCGTATTGAAACTTTAAATTAAGATTCCAGAAGTGATAAGAAACTGAATGGTTTCTCTTTTTATGTGTTTTGTTGTTTTTTTCCTGTTTTTTTTGCAGAGTGTGTAAAGAAATTGAAATGGGAATCAAACAAAAGGCGTTTCTTTGTTTATAAATTTGCAAATTGAAAAAAAAAATAAAAGAATAAAAATACCAATCCCAATACCATCATCATACAGGCGCAATTGATTAAAATGTGAGAAGTATAAGCACCGACCGCGCA
Organism: Catotricha subobsoleta; assembly: GCA_011634745.2. NCBI lineage: Eukaryota > Metazoa > Arthropoda > Insecta > Diptera > Cecidomyiidae > Catotricha > Catotricha subobsoleta. Next base: position 3,623 of record JAABKK020020655.1, on the reverse strand, counting down.
TTCATTCAGCTTGATTACAAAAAAAAAAAAAAAAAAAATACTTATACAAACTTATATATACCTACCTATATATTTGAACAAAACAATAAATTTTAAATGAGTTTGTGCATTTCGCACCGCAAACAATAATATTTCTATCAAACTTTTGGATCTAACACGAAAAAAACAAAGAGTTTATTTAATTCAAAAAAAAAAAGAAAATCAATTATAAATTTAAAATAAAATAATGTTGGCAACAGAATACTTATTATGGATACCGAGCGATGATTCAACGATATTATTACATATATATAAAAAAAAGGTCAAAATATTTCAGGAATAAAACGATTTTAAATTTTCATGAAAATGATGACCAACAAATTGGTCTTGAAAAACAAATAGGTACTCCAATTAAACTAAAATCAAATAAAAATCAAAGAATAAACTATTGCACGATCGTTTCCCATCAATAATACAGAATTAATTTGAACATACAGAATAATATAAGAACGAATAGATATGAGCACTATGACCATCGCCTATATCAACATAATTGCAATTATATATACATATTTTAGACTGCATTCAATAAATAAATATTATTGTCATTTTTGCATTTTGAAAATATATTAAACTTTCTTTCATTTCATTGAAATCATCCACTCACTTGAATTGATTCCGATACTTAAGCATTGGAAAAATATTACTTTATGATTTTATATATGATTTTCTATAACTGCTGATTTTTGGAATAATATTTATATGTTTTTTTTTTTTTTTTGGTATTCTTGGCTATGGCGCCCCGTATTTTATAATATTAAAGAGTAATATTATTTCCAATTTTTATAACAAACCAAAACAAATCCAAACAACAACATTTCTTCATACTTGTACAAATATATATATACGTATTACCCGCTATTATATCGTGTCGCATATCATCCTTTTTCATTTCTAAACACAAAATATGTAAGTATATAGAAAATGTTCCTGGTAAATACAATTCATAATAAAATAAGAAATGATATTTCTTTTAAGATATTATTATCGTTGGTCGTACGACGACAAGCGCTACACATTACATTATTTTATTTTTACATGACAGAGCATTTCGTTTAACATTTTTTAAACATCATCACCACAAAAACCATATTATATTTAAGCAAGCGCGCATGTAGAGAGAAATTCAATGTTGTATAAAATGTTTTTATTACATACTTTATGACACATTAGTTTAGCTTCGATGTTGGTTGGATTTTTTTTTTTTTTTTGTATTTTTTGTGCACATTTTGCTCCTCAGAATTATTATTTATTGGTAACTGCGTTGTGCGTGATTTTTTTTTTCTTATTTATTATTATTTGATAAAAGAAAAATGGTTTTTATTATTTTATAGGTTTTCGATGGGTTCGGCTACATTTCATTAATATTATCGCCAATTTCCAGGAACACTCAAATATGTTTTTTTTTTTTTTTAATTTTTTTAGATTTCTCTTTCCTTTTGCTTCATATAAGTAATCTGTTTGTTTCATTTTTTTTTTTTTTTTTTTTGTTACTGGGTTATGGGTTCTTCTATTCCATAATTTGGGAAAGCTTATAAATTTCTGTTTTTTTTTTCTTGTCAATAAATGAATGAATGGAGAGAATTATAGACATGAGGGTAAAAACAATGCACTTTATAAATAAAAATAAAAATATTATTATGTGTAGTTATTATTTTAAAATAAATTATGATAAAAAAATATTTTTGTCTTTTGAATAAAATATTAAGTTGGAACAAAAATTTCACTTTATCAGATCAAATGATCTTTAGGACCTCCCGTATGATTTCACTTAATGGTTATTTGTTTAGAAAGGAGTGTTATTAAAATGTTATGTAATTTTTGGTTTTGTGTGACATTGGAGCAATAATAATGCGGGAGATTTTTAATTTTATGGGTTTTTAATGCAATTTTATGACTTTAATATTGGTAGTTTTTCTCGAATATCTTAATAAATAGTTATATGGAAAGTAATGAATTTATGATTTTTTTTTCTTTTTTATGGAAATCAGTGAAATGTGAAAATAATAATTGCTAATCAATGTTAACGATCTTTAATGAAATTGGAAATGTTCGTTTGAAGGGTTCGGTATATTTATGATGATTCATTTACTAATTTTGTGATATTTTAGATCAAAGAATTCTTTATGATTAACGATAATTTATTCATTGCCGTTTAGAAATGTTTTTTTTTTCGAATGAAAATGAAGCTATAGAAGAGTATAGAAATTGAATACAATTCTGTACTATTCAATCCTGTTTTAATACGCCTCTTATACTCAATTCAACACTAAATGAAAAATTCTTTGTCGAAATTAGCCATAAATAGTAATGAAATCCAATACTAATTTTTATTTTCATACGGTTTTTTTTATGTTTATTTTGAGTGACACTTAAAACATTACTTATTACAGCAATGTTTCAATTTAAAAATTTAAAATTTAGTTGTGATGAGCTCAATTCCATTTTATAATTAACTTTTAAGATCTTTTTATTTATTTCTTTTATTTTATAAATTTAAGAGAGTGTGTAGGAGTGATGTAGCTATAATTAAAAAAAAAAGAACATAATGAAATTATAAGGTAAAAAAAAATTTCAGAAATTAAAATAACCCAAACACATAAACTCTAAATGGAAATAAAAGTTCAGTTCATTATAAATTACCAATAAAGCAAAATTGGAAGAAAACATTGCATATGCAATAAATACGTTCTAACATGTCGGCTCTTTATTATCACCAATTACCTTCCTGTATACCATTAAAATTTACGAATATACAAAAGCTTATGTATAATTGTATAACTTATTCACTAACGAACTCTATTTATATTTGAATAATAAGAATAACACTCAAAAGACGGTAAATAAAATTAATCGCGAATGAAACTTGTTTGTCCTCATCACCGCCCAAAACACGACATTTAACAATATTATATTTTATTTTTCTTCCGTTACACTTACAGTAATAAGTAAGTACATATATAGGATATTGATTTCTTATACAGATAAATTGCAGAAAAACGAAATAAAGGAGACACAGTATAGAGATTACGATCTTAATATGTGAAAATAAATATTACTCCTTTAAAGTGGACAAATCGATTGACTTAATTTTTTTCTTCTTCTTTTTCTTGTTTCTTATAAGTAACTATATATGATATACCTACAAATGTGTAATTTATACCTTGTAAGCGTATTATGTATTATGTTGTACTGTAATTCAAATTAAGATATAAAAGCAGATAATTCTTTATATTCATTACGGGATGAAATGAATTCGTTTTTATTTTGCTGGAAGGGAAACAGAATTATATTCAAATCATTCACTTGATGGTTTATTTAAATTTAAAAAAAAATGCACACATATATGCGAGACCGGTATAATTTTTCATGTGTAATTAATTATGTGTGTTTTAACTTGAATCTGTTTAAATTACTAATTTAATTGGTAGTACATATTTAAATATATAGTATTTTCTAGTGTAATATCTTATATGTGGTTAAGATTATACATTATGATGAGAATACACTATAGTCTATTCAGAATAAACTGGCGAACGATTTTATATTTTAAATTTGAATTACGCGTTCTGATTGGTTAAGAA
>JAABKK020020644.1:0-18668 GCA_011634745.2 Catotricha subobsoleta | reverse complement strand
TTCCAATGAAAATCATAAAAATTTATAATATTGACGAATATAATGCGTTACAGGAAACTTATCGGACCGCCCTCGTATTTATCTTAATTTTGTGATTTTTGATTTTGGTATGTTTGGAATTATTTAACAAAGAAATTTTAAAATAGTTAAAATATCATAAATTTTTTTTTTGTTGGAGAAACATTTTAGGAATTATAATATAATTTATAAAATAAATCCAATTCGGATTCAGAATCTGAAAGTCTTGCGGATTCAGTTCTAATGAATTTCTTACTAAACGTCGACGATAGTTTCTTTTCCAAAGTGTGATAGTTGAAAGTCCTTAACGATATTACCTCCACACCATAGCATATAGTGGTATGTATATATGGCGCTTGGGGACCAGAAATCGAGACCCGATCAGGTCAAAAATAAAAATGGTCCAGGCGTTTTTTCTAAGTATATATTTACTGGAAATTACAAATGGAGGCATTTCGGGCTTGTGGGATTCTCTCTGGGGGTACTTCGGAAGGGCATTATAAGCCGTCGGTCCCGTGTATTCTGCTGTACACGTAAAATTGTTAGGTAGGTGTAGTTGTGACTGCAGACACACTACACAAATAAGTATATGGGGAATAACTTAACAAGGTAATAAAATAATGTAGCTTGAACGCCTTCATTTCGCGTATTCTGATGTTCAGAATTATATGCATCAATTCCTTCGAAACAATCATGCGGTATAACGTAAAACTTCATTTTCATAATCAACATCCAATGACTTAATAGCCGTTAGTCGATTTCTGTCTATGGATTTTAAATTACTTACTGAGTTACCTTGTATCCTCCTCACAATCATCTATAAATATATCATCGTCAGAGCATTCAACCTCTCCATTTGATACTTTTTTTTAATAATCCATTCATCAATTCAAGAGAACAATCCTTTGATAGATTCTTCAGAAGTCTCGCTATTTGCAAGTCGATAGATTTTAAGTTTGCAAATGATAGACTGCTTTTGGTATACATATGAGAAAGACAATACACAATATAATAGACTGGCAATTTTCAATTGACAACAAATTGTAAACCGCAAGCAAACACGAACGCATTCGGTGACGGGATGAATTTCATGCTCACAGTCACAATAAAATGCCGTATAGAATGTTGAAAATTCCTTGCTCGCATTTTGTTTCGAGCTGAAATCAACTATTTCACAAATGTTTCACCACCAACTGACCTTAATTTAGAGGGTAGTTGAATGACTAATGTAGCAAAAATTCCATCTTCTTTTTCAGAATCAAAGTGCGGTTTGAAAGATCCAGCTCTGTACACCAGCAGTTTATACAGAGACACAGGAATTCCAACTCCTCACTTTTCTCACTTTTACTCACTTATTTATTTTGTATCACTTTTCTCACCTTAGAATCACTTTTCTCACTTTTTTCGACATTTTATACCAAAAATGTTTGTTTTTAATTTATTCAAATATACATATATTCAAGTTAGTTATATACAATATACATGCTATGCACAAAAGTCTTATAAGTATAATAGAAGCTTTCGCGATTTAATTTAAAGTGATTCCAATTGATTTTGGTTCAAGCAAAATATATTTTAGGGTGGAACGAAAACTGAGTTTTGGCCGGAGCAAACTTTAACCATTAAATAAATTGAGAAAAAAAAATGTATGACATTTTTTTTTGTTGAAAAAAGTTAAAACGCAGGTGACACCAGGGTCCTAAAGTTTTAAAAATATTGTTTTGTACTGCAGCGCCGGTGGGTCAATCATCAAAATCCGTTTAGCCAATCCTGAGCAAAAGCCAAAAGAAAGTGAGCAAAAAAAAAAACAAAAGAAAAAAAAACCTGAGTGCACGTGGTTTTATCAAAAATGATGTAAAAAAAAATCGCAATCCCTATACCTCATTTTTTTTAAAGATGAACTAAAACATGTAACGAAATTATGCAGCAAAATAACTAATTTTTCTAATTTTAGCGAACTTTTCAAACTTCATCGATTTTTACGTACTTTTCTTATTTTTTTTTATTTTCACCATAATTCATGATTTCGTGTCCCCTTTTCAAAAATCGATGTCAAGTGCTCCATACAAATCGATCCACCCTAATATTTATAATTTATGTTTATTTTATCACTCCCAAAACTCTATTATTTTAATTAATCTAATTTATTAATATCAAACTATGTAATAGTAGGTATTAATTCATCTTTAATTTTGATTAGTAAATCAACAAATCAATTGTGCTTAAAAATTGTTTGATTTTGTATATTTCTTTATCAAATTCTATATTCGGTTAAACAAATACAATTATAAAAATATATTGTTTCCGAGTGGTACCAAATTAATCATTATTTCATAACCATTGTCATTCTCATGTCGATGATATCGTTATTAATATTATGTCGATATTAAATGGATCGATGTAGTGTAACATATAAATAAGAGACATTTGATTGTTTTTTTTTTTGAAATTGATAAGAAATCTGAAAGAAGTTGACACAAGTACATGTGTCTCAGGTTGTAAGTTTTTTTTTTTTTTTTATATATAATCAATTACAACATGTAAAATAAAAAATAAAAAAGCTTTCAATAATAATTATTAATAATTATATTCTAAATTGGATTAATTTCAGTAGAAATATTTTTTACACTTGTTCAATGTAAACGGCGTATTTTTTTTAATTTTATTTTTTCATATTTTAATCACAATAAGATTAAAGTTAGAAAAAAAAAGTGTTTTATTAGCAGGTAAATGTGAAATTAATATTTGGGCAAATTAATAGGTTATACGTTATGCATATACGCATGTCGCATGTTATTGAACAAGTGTATCGTCGTACAAGAGAAATATAAATTTCGTATACTGTTGAATGTTTAAGCTCATAAAATTTCTATAGGTTTTGTTTGTGTCACTTTATATACGATTGATAAAACTGTTAAGAAATCATAAATTACCAAATGGTCTTCATTTAAATTATCTATTAAACAAAATTCTATAACTTATATCGTTTCTCGTTCTCTTTTTTGAATGCATAAACATAGGTAATAAATAATATAAAACAAATCTAAACGCAATAACTTTAATAAACTGCTAATTTAATTTAAAAGAACGAAGGACAAAAATCAAATATTTTCAAGTGTCTTTATTATCTTCTTTCGCACATGTAATATTTGACCAGAATTGATAATCTTATAGTAAATAAAAGAAAATCAAAATTTTATGATTTATATTATCAGCAGAGCCAGCATTCATCTGCTCTTACAAATCGATGTCCTAATAATAAATATAAATTCCATATTTTCAATTTTCGTCGACCTATATACAAAATTTCAAATTGATTTTAAAATGATAGCATTGTCGAATGAAATAGAAGCATTGCAAGTTAAAAATGAAAAAAAAAAAAAAAATCTTCACAATTTTTATCTTTATCAATAAGTATATCGTCTATTTGTACATTTAATATAAAATATTACACACAACAAAAACACCAAATACTTATTTCTCCATTCAATTTGATAGTGTAGAGTTCGAGTAATGAGTAATAAGAGTAAAAAGTATATTATGATTGATTTACTGTACCAGTTCTCATACACTGACTTTAAATGTCAATAGAAATAACATATTATAAACAACACAATATAGATTTTTCAATTAGATTTCAGACACCCATCAACATCATCATGATACAGATAAATAAATTCACTCAGTTATATACTTAACAATGTATGACTGCGACTATCTATTATTATAAGATACAAACATATTATATATATCAAGAGTTTAGAGAAATACAAAAATATTATATTTAATATTCTTTGATTAATTCGCATGTTACAAAATTGTCTCAAACACTTACCATTTTCAGTTGTTAAGTGACTAGTCTTTTGGATGTACCGAACTGCGATTGTTATAACGGACGCGCGCGGCTCACAGCACCATAAATATATTATTTCTTAAATATTTATTGAGAAATATTTACTAATTTAACCATAATAAACACGTCGATCGTATCAGTATAGATTTGAAATATAGTTTATTCGAAGCGATATTCAATTAAATTTATGTGTGATTTGTTTCTCAACATTTTTAATAATTTTTTTCTGATTTTTTTTGTTTTTTAATAATTATTGAAAATTTGTTATAACAAGAAAACAAAAAAAGTATATGTTATTGTTCGTGAATGTCTTTTTCGGATATGTGAATAAAATAAAAATTTAAAAAAAAAACCAAAAATTAATTTATGATTTATCAAATTGGATTTAAACATTTATAATGACGGATAAGAAAAATGGGGTGATTTATTAATTTAATTTTTTAAAGGATAAAATTGCGTTCATGTTTAAGCCATAATCTAACTATGACAGTTCGTTCAGAGTGTTATTGAATTTCGGTTGATTTTCTACGATTTCTGAGAAAAGAAATTGACTGTCTGTACATTAGTTTTATTTAGTTGTGTTTTCGAGAATCAATGTTGATTCCCGCACTGAGCTTTATTTTGTTATTTTTAATTGTTTAGTTCAATTCAACTGTCAGGTGAGCTCCAGAAATTAAAATGATTTAATTACGAAATATTTTGGGATTCTTCCAATTGCCACAATAATATTAATAAAACCACTGAAGATGGTTGATTGGAAGAATCCCGATATATTTGGTAATTAAAGCATTTTAATTTCTTGAGCTCACCTGATTGTTCAATTGAACTTAAAAATAAAAATAAATTAGTTTTGTGAAAAAACCAAATGAATTTAAAAACTTTACATAAATTCAGTCTCGTAGAATTGGTAAATTTTAAATATAGGTTACATCAAATATTGAAAAGTAAAAATTAACAATTTAATTGGAAAAGGTCAAATCATGTCTGTGCTTATATTAGAGATGTTAATGATGATAAAAAAAAAAAAAAAATCATTGTACGCACTTGAATTTGAAAATGTGTATTTTCAATTAAACTCAATTTAAATGCAAACGAACAAAACGAAACAAAGCTAATAATTATTTAAATTAATAAATTTTCGAAATCTAATAAATTTCAAAAATCTACAGTAGCTTTTCATATATTTAGATACTTGAAAAAGTTACCACAAATATTTAAAAATAAATAAATAAACTTTTGCTTTGCGCATTTCAATTGAATATAAATTGAAATTTTTGTAGATTTAGCAAAGTCATGAAAATTTACAATAAATACTTGTCTGTTTTTTTTTGGTTTATTTTTTGTTACATTTTACATTGCTCCGTATTTTACTCAGGCTCCTTGTATGAATAATAAACGTGAATTTACTAAAACTATATTACCTACTGGTATCAGTTCATTTCACTTCCAATTTTAGAATGCGCAAAACGAATGAGCAACAATCATCCGTCAATTCAATTAAAGTATCTAGATAAATAATCAAGAAAACTAAAAACTTTTTCATTCTGAAATTCATTAATTGGCTGTACCCACAAAAGAAATAAAAACACATTTTTTACAAGTAGATTTTTTTTTTTTTTTTCATTTATTGCCATCATTTTTTTACTAAAGCAATTTCATGTGATAATTATGTCAGTTGTTATGCTATTCTATTATATGTTAGCATGAAAAGACACATTAAATTTTATTAATTAAAAATATCATTAACTAAGAATTTTGCATCGAATATTAATTACGAAGAAGACTAAGAACGATTCCAATAAATATAGTCCATATAATCACCGCAATCACGGTAACCAGCCTTATCACGTCTCTATAGAGTAATGTTCGATAATCCATCATAATCAAATAAAATTGCGATAATAAGTTAAATTAAATTATCTGCATTTATATTTACTTTACATTACTTTTATCACACACTCTGTCTATAATCTATTTTAATGTAGATATTGAAATATATATTTATATATAGAGTTATAGAGATATACTTGAAAAAGATGATGGCGTATAGTATTATATATATATATATGCATATGCCTTAGATAGATCCTATAGTCTAGATAATATTAATGAAAACGATAAATGCTGTAAAGCGACGTCAAATTATTTATATTTATTTGTTGAACATACATTTAAAAAAAAAAAAAATTGTTTGTAATTCAAGTGGTGCTTCATCAGCTGAGACTTTTTTCTTACATATTATATTTTTAAATTGAATTGTTTGTTATCGCTGTGTCGATAAGTTGTCTATTTTATTGTTATTTTCAATTCTATGATAATTAAATTTAAGTATTATGAGAATTTATAAATATATATTTATATCAACAATAACAAGCTATCATCATTTTGATTTATTTGAAGAAAGAAAAAAAAAAAAGATTCATGTACACACTTAAACGTGTGCGATTCAGATAACAATAAAATATTGATTGTTATCTTTCTTATTGTGCGTTTATATTACGCAATACCAGTATAACAAAAAGTGTTTGCCGAACAATTAAGGGTATATTTTTTGTCCTTGCAACTTGTATTTACACCTACGTGAATATAATAGAAACTTGGAACTATAGAAATACAATATTTATGTATTTATATATTTATGTATAAACTATAATCTTTGATTTTATTTTAATTTTATGCTTAATTCTAGTTTATATAAATTTTATACAAATTTACCAGTGCCCTGATTAAAAATCAGTCAATTGAACAATTTAGTAAAATATTTGCATTCAATTGGATAATATTCAAACCCAAAATCATTATTCAGTTATAACATTTAACTTATTCTTAACACCGTTCACAAAACATATTCCTAAATAGCTAAGGGCGATCAGCAATTAGATAATATTTCGAGTATATAAAATATTAATAGTTTTCTTAATTTACTTACAGACTGATAGTGAAGTAGCCTGTGAAGAAGCTGCTCGGCTTACAGCGGAAATTCAAGATGAAAATACTCCAGATGATGACGAAGAATTATGTGAATATCATGATATGCCACCGCCACCAGATGGCGGGTAAGTCTTCTTGTTTTTATTTTTATTATTTTTTATAAATTGCCAGCAGCCATATTCTAATTTATTTCGTTAAAATGATAAACTGATAAAATGATAACACTTTCGTAGTTTTATCGATTGACATTTCATTTAATAATGCAAAATTTATCATTTTATCGAAGAAATCGGTATTTTAACAATACGTTTAACGTTACAAATTAACGATTTTGACAAATTGATATTGTAATTTGGGTATCGCTAAATCTTAAAACGAATATTTTATTCGATATATACCCATTTTATTAGCGATATCTTGAAATCGATAATTTTTAACGTTTTATCATTATATCACTTTATCATAACATGATTAGAATAGAATATGACTGCAAATCTTTTGTATTTTATTTAAAAAAAAAATAAATAAAGGGAAAATGAAATGGATAGGAAATTAAAATATAAATTGAGAAACTATCGAGTAAAATGTATTCTTTGAGAAACTAACTCAAAACTGTATAGGGTTGATTGATCTAAATAAAAATGTTCAGTAGTCTATTTATGTAATATATATATTCTATAATTAAATATCTTGGTATCTTCTAAATGTTCATCTTTCTCATAACTTCTACTTTAATTTTCAGTTATGGTTGGGTGATAGTATTTGCTTCATTCATGTGTAACATGATTGTAGATGGAATAGCCTATACGTTTGGTATATTTTTGGGTGAATTTGTGACTCATTTTGGCGAAGGAAAAGGAAAAGTAGCATGGGTTGGTAGTTTGCTTAGTGGTGTTTATTTGAGTGCAGGTAATTTAATCATTTATTATAAATTTAAAAAAAAAAAAAAAAATTAAAAATAAATAAAATTTTAAATGCACAAACACAGACACAAACTCAAAAGCATTATCAATAACTTTTATGATATATCAAAGATTTTGCTTAAAAGTATTTTCTTATTTAAAATAAATTAAAGGTCCCGTAGTATCAGCGCTAGCAAATAAGTATGGCTGTCGAGCGGTATGCATAGCCGGAAGTTTAATATCATGTTTAGCATTCGTACTTAGTACCTTTAGCACATCAGTAAATATGTTAATGCTAACATACGGTGTGTTGGGCGGTTTTGGATTTGGTCTCATTTATTTACCAGCTGTTGTTGCGGTTGGCTATTATTTTGAGACAAAGCGTTCATTAGCTACTGGAATTGCTGTTTGTGGATCTGGTTTTGGTACATTTACATTTGCACCATTGGCCACACTACTATTAGAGCATTTCGATTGGAAAAATGCGAATCTTATTTTAGCCGGCTTAATATTAAATTGTGCTATATTTGGTGCTTTAATGAGGCCATTAACGTAAGTTTATTAATTAATGGTTTATTACCTTAAGCACTTAAGCAGTCTAAGGTTTTGATTATTTATTGATTAATAATTGTGATGTGTGTAATTGCAGATATCCCAAAGAAAGTAAAGTGAAACCCCTGATGCAACGTATGTATGAAGAAAAACGTTTACAAATGGAACGTGGATCAATTGGTGGTTCATATTTTATGGTACAATTACCTGATGGTTCCATGGAAAAACGAATGAAAATGCCTATCAATATTGATCCTGGTGTACATTCTAGTCTTAATTTAGATCAATTAGCTGGAACTGGCGGTGGTTTGCATCCGGTTGCAACATTACCTACAATTACAGAATCAAAAACAAATGACGGTGATACACCGCCCGATGCAAATAGTCAATTGGATTTAAAATCAAAACAAAATACTCGTCCACCACGTAGCCACCGAAATTCGGAATCTGATAGCACAATTGAATTTGGTTCAAAGAATATTCCACGAAATGCATCACAACCAGCATTCACCTCACATCATCAAGGTACATATCTATCTAATTATCAATCAATTTCATTTCATTTCTGTTTATTCTATCCTTTATAAATTAATTTCTTTAAAAAAAAAATTCTATATGATTGCAGGTCTACCTAAAAATGGTTCAGTTCCAACATTTGATCGTGTACGTAAAACATCAACCAGTGAAACCAGGTTTAAACCATCATTGGCAGCTATTAAAGCATCATCGCGTGGTGATGTTGGAAACGGTGATGTACGTAAGGCAAATATATTAAGACATTCGGCTAGTTCTTTTACTGCAGGCAGTAAATCTCATTTATCCACCAGTGACGGCGTTAGTAGGAATTTTATTATTTTTTTACGTTATAATTATTTTTCTATATCTACTGTAGAAATCTGTTTTTGGATGGTATCATTGGTTCTTCTATTCTATTATTTTGTGTTTGGTACTTTTTTTTTAGTAGAATATTTTTCTGTTGGTCCTTATCAAACTAAATCTTTAGAATTTTTTATTTAATTGTATTTAAAAAAAAATCTTAGAATTTTTTTTGGTTATTCGATTTGCTTTATAGTTCTGCTTAAAGACAACGGTGACTGATAAACAACTGCGAATAATATTTTCTGAAATAATTATATGTATTTCTGTGCTCTTGACTAACATTAGTTTATTAAGTATAATTTCTCTATACTAACCGAATTGGAAACTTTAGATTGTAAATGTTTGAAATTTAAGTTCAATAGAGGTTTAAAATTAATATTTTTACACATAATTTAATAACAATTTGTCAAATCAATTAAAAATTGATTTATAAATTTTCTCAATTTACATTAAATTGCAAAGTCGTTTAAAATATTATAATTTTAATGTTAGAATTACAGAGAAATGGAATTGTTTAACACATTTTACCACTATTTTCACTTAGTGTATGATAATGAAATAGAAACTCTGAAATGATGAGCACGCGTAATTAACTATTACGTTAAATTGATTGATTGGTACAGCGTGCAAAATATGAAAGAGATTTTTTATATAAAAATAATTATAAAAATGTTATTCGATTTTCTGTTAAATTTAATTTTAAATTCATTTTGTAGTAGCTTAATAATTATTTAAATAATGATGGTGAATTATCCTAAACCTAAATTATTGAGTAGATGATATTTCATCATCCATCGCTTAACTTTTAAATTTCATTTATATATTTTTCTTTTTCTAAATATTTGTAATCTTTAAAAGGAAAATTGATTTTAGAGAGTGAAAAAGATCTTTTTTTTGTGTTATTCAGATAAGCATTAAAATAATTTTTTGCGACGACATTTTAATATTTGGTGCTGATTAACATAATTAAATATAATTTAATAAATAAATAAATAACTTTGCAACGTTTTTAACCATATGGAACTTAAGTTTACAAGCATTTTGTACTTCTTTTTGATAATTTATTTTTTGCTTTAATTAGAAAATTAAATATTTTACTTAGGAAACTGAATCGATGTTTACATCAAAGGCCTCATTATCACCACGAGAACCATCCAAAATGATCAGACCGTTATCACGTAAAGATATATTCTATTCAGGCTCAGTGACAAATTTACGTGAATATCAATCACAAAAATCGCTTACAAATTATCGTAATTCAGTTATTTCATTAACAAAATACGAAAAAGAAGCTCGTGATGCCCGTGACGGTGTTAGCGATATGGAAAAAGGTGGTGAACGTAAGTGTTGGATTTAATTTAAAAGTTTACATATTTTGTTTTTATTTGATCTTGATTTATTTAAAAAAAAAAATTAAAAAAAAATAAAAAAAATTGTTAACATTTTTAGGCTACGATTTATGTCCATGTTTTGTACTTCCTGAGTCATTTAAGTCAGCCATTGGTACAATGTTAGATGTTAGTTTATTGAAGGACCCCGTTTTTATGCTCATGGGAATTTCAAATGTATTTGGTATGGCTGGTCTTTATGTGCCATTTGTTTATTTAGTCGATGCAGCTCAATTAAATGTAAGTTGTTCGTTTAGTGGATATAATACTGTAATTACAACAACAACAACAACAAAATAAGAAGAAAAATATATTAACATAAACATTTTTAGGGAATTCCACCAAATTCAGCATCATTTCTATTGTCAATAATTGGTATCACCAATACCTTTGGTCGTGTATTTTGTGGGTATATCGCTGATTTTCCAAAAGTAGACGCGTTGCTATTGAATAATTGTTGTCTTATCGTATCGACGATTGCAGTTGCAACAACACCATTTTGTAAATCATATGAATCTTATATAGCGATGTCAATATTTTTCGGATTAGCTATATGTATGTAGTTCAGTTCAGTTCATTTTTTTTTTTTTTCATTTTTGAATTATTAATTTAAATATATATATATATGTTATTTTTTTAGCGGGATACATTTCATTAACATCAATTATTTTGGTTGATTTGCTTGGATTGGACAAACTAACAAATGCATTCGGTTTATTAATTTTGTTTAGAGGTGCTGCTGCCATTGTTGGTTCACCATTAGCTGGTGCCGTATATGATTCAACAAAAAGTTATGATATTCCATTTTTCATGGCAGCCGGATTTTTCGCTATTTCAACAGCAACTAGTTTCTTGGCACCAACACTAAAACGGTAAAACTTACACTACAATTTTATAATCCATTTCAAAAATCTGTAATAAAATATATTATTATTATAATTTTAAATATTTAATTAGATGCACAAAATCAAATGATATCCCAGTTCATATGGAAACGCTGACCCCAATCGATGAGGAACCTGCCGAAGATAATGATGAAGATCAACCAATTACGATGATTCCAAAAATTATGCATACAGCACCAAGTCCAACAACAGAAATTGCGCCCTCAAATGTAACATCAACAACTACAATACATAATGACCAGAATACACCACAACATCAGCATGGTGGAGTGACATCGGCGACGACGACGACAACTGATGAAACACAAAATAGGACAAAAAGACAATCGATTCCAACAGTTACAATTACAAATGGTTCATTGGATAAGGAAATTAGCCAAATTGAATCGGTTTTGTAAACTATGTAAAAGTTTTTAGAGAATCGCAGCGAAATAGAAAAATTAACTTATTTTTTTTTTTTTTTAAATTAAAAATTCAAAACACAAAGTGATTAAACGAAACAAAACAAACACAAATACATTTTTCGTTGTGCTTTTATTGATAATCGATTAATATTTTTTTTTTTTTTTGCTATTAATGTGCCGCGTTTTTTCTTTCTTTTCACTCAGGGGGCGTGGTACACATGGATAACATAATTTGATGATTACATCATAACATTTATATTTATACATATATATATTATATATTTATATGAAAGCAGGTCATTGAATGTAAACTTAATTTTCATCTAAAATTTAAAAAAAAAAAAAATACTTGGCGACGATGGACAAGAATAAAAAGTGAACGCATAAATGTTATTTTATTTAGTTAATGCGCGAACAATACGATCTCAAATGAAACAATGTACATATTATAAAAAGGCTTAACAAAGTGGTATTACTTTTTAGAATTCATTGCTGGAATATCTATCGTAATAACATTCTTTAAAATATTTTTACTTATTTAAAAATAGAAAAACAATTGATTATTCATCAAATTCATGTAATCCAACAAAAACAAAAAAAAAAAACAAAACAAAACAAAAAAAACGCACTGCAATAAATTATATAACATTTAGTTTTCACATATTTCAATACAAAAAAAAAAATAGCAAAAATGATAAGAGAAATAAACAAAATATTTTATAATACAAATTAGGTTATGTAAAAAAAAAAAAAGAAAAAAAAGAAACAAATTAATTAATATTTTTTTTTCTCTGTGTATAAATATTGTAAATATTATATTGAGCATGACGCGAAAGATTAGAATATATTTTAACAAATATTCTATAAATATTTTTAAGAACACTCTCATGCGATGATACGATCTTGCAATTCGGTTCGAAGATCGTTTTGACATCAATCCTTTTTTTTATACGTGTTGTCAAAATATATTCGGATTCTTTTACTATTTTCTTAATTTTAATTAATCTAAAAATTCTTGAACAAATTTTTATTATGGTTTACTGTAAAGTGAAATTATGTGTTGTTGTTTTTTTTTTAATTAAGAATTTTTTTCTATAATGAATTTTAAATAATGTTGCAAAACCCATTGGATTTTGTGCAAGATTGATTATCGTATGTGGTGATTCCTTATTATTATTATTATGGCTAAAAAATAAACAAAAAAGAAAAAAAAAATGAAAAATATCAAATTTAAAATTGCATGTTCACAAATGTAGATGCGCAACATGTCGATCATTTAATTTTTATTATTAGGCAATAGAGCGTAAATAAAAAGAAGAGAGAAAACGACCGAGAATTATGTTTTGTATAAAATTAAATAAAAAAAAACAAAAAAAAAACACAAAAAAAAATTGAAAATATAAAAAGATAATAAATTTAAAGCGAGACGTCAACTATATAGAAATTCGTATTGATTTGAGAGTATTATAAATTATTCTATTATTAATGTTAAATGGTATTTGCAATAGTAGAAAGAAGGATGAAACGAAAAAAAAAAAACAGTACTTAATTTATTCAATACGTTTTATATTCATTTTTGTTTTTAAATTTATGAAATATTACACGCTAATTGACTATATTTATATAATGTTTAAATAATTTTAGATAGTGTTGTTAGATAATCAATTATAATTCATATTTTATAAATATTTATTGGAAATAATTTATTATAGTCAATTGGCTTGGGAACAAGTTCAGTGAACTTTAATGAGTAGTCATCGGAAAACATACAATTGCATTTGCTTGGAAAGAACAAATTAATTCAAAAGTAATTGCAACAACAAAAAAAAACACACACTTAAAACTTAATATGTATAATAATTGAATGATCATGGACGGTAAAATTCGGATTTTATATATTTAACAATTTCGTGTTAAGAGCCTACGAATTAAACGAATCATTCTTTCATAAAATATCGACGATGTCTATTATTAATTTGATTGTTTTAAAATTGTTAGGTTGCAAATGTTTTTTTTTTTTTTATTAAAATACGATATATTTTCAAATGACGTACTTAAAATGCAAGAAATTACTGATCTGTGTTTGTTACTTCTTTCTACGATTGCGACCATTATTATTAAAATTATGTTATTTTTATTATTATTTTTATTATTATTTTTATTACTATTATTACCTATATATTTTTATGTTATGTCAATCAATCAATCATTTGTGTATAGGAATGGAGTAAACTGTCATAGAAGAAAAAAAAGTTGTTCTTTTTTCTTTTTCTTTTTTTTTTAAGTAAACAAATAACCATAAATGAATGGGTATTTTATTGATTTTTATCATAATTATAAATTGTAAAATTATTATTTAACTTTTAACAAAAGATAAACTAACAAAAGAAAAATAAGTCAAAAACATAATAAAAAGAAAATCGTTTCTTTCAATAAATTATGATCATGAATTTATTTTTATTTTTTTTTTTTTAAATATGCTGTGGAGAAGAAACAAAAAAAAAAATTAAGACACTAAAAAAAAAAATTGTGACAGTGTAAATGTGTGTCTTATTAAATGTACTTATGATGGTGTCTAGTATTTAATTGCACTTATTCGACACCATCGTTTCAACAAAATCTTAAAAGTGATTCTTTTGAAGAAAAAAAGAAATTATGAACAAAAAAAAAAAAGAAAAGAAACTATAATCCATAATTTTGAATATAATTATCTAGATTTGTAATGTTATGCGTGAAATCAATTACAGAAGAAATTACCAGCGCATTAACATAAGCTATTTACTAATGTGTCTCGTCCTCTGTTCATTTTCATATAATATTATTTTTCCTATTCCTAATTCGATATGAGGCATATTGTGTTTACTTTTGATTTTCACAATATTCGTTCCCAATTTCAATTCTTCTAAAATATCTCTGATGTAATGAAAAGAAGAAAAAAAAATTAAAATACAATAAATTAACTGAAAAATTGGCTTTAAAAATGAAGTATTTAAGTTTTATTGATGTTAGTTCTAAAAAAAAAAAAAAATTAATTATAACTTTGTGTAAGTTGAATAGTAAAACCAAAAAAAAAAAAAATATCTTTTGTCCTACAGATTTTTTGATTTGTCTTTTTTTGGGTAATATACAATCAATTCCAACGCTGTAACAATATCATAAATCACTTTCTGTTATCTTTGATTTTTTTAGTTAAGACATTTAATTACGTTATCTATTTGAAATAAATAATATATATTAACTGTCATAGAGTGTAAATTGTAGTGTAAATTTCAATTTAAATATGATCTAACATTAAGCTTAATATACTAACTATACCTACTTGAAAGATGCTCAAGGTAATTTATTTTAAACTCATTTTGAAAATATATATTCTTTTATATTTTCTCGATTGATTATGTATGGTAAATTAGATTTAGGACGCATGAAATTTTGTATATCTATAAACTATAATAATGTTTTACCATATTTTATGATTGTTGATTTAAATAAATAAGAATATACAGAATAATATCTCCTCCAATCTGAGACCGCACTCATAAAATATGTACTTTTATGCTGATAATCATTTAGACAAATCTAATTTTATACAATACAATATCCAATGGTAGGTGAAAGTCATCCTTTGATATTATAAATATTACTGTGTGTCTCAAGATATGGGTAAAATAATTATGGTTAAATAAATGAATAAAAAGACCAAAAAAACGTAGGCTGAATAGATTCAGTGCTCTTTTTTATGTCCGTTTCGACTAGCATTTCTTCAGAATAAACAAATCGCAGCTTTTTCACTTAATAAAAAAAAAATGCAGAAAAATGTTTATAATGTTTAATTTTAGATATACTGTAATTGTATATAATGCTCTGCCTAATTAAAGCGCGTACCAAATTTTCAAATGTATTTTCCGAAAAATAGCTATTTTAGAGCTTAAGAAATATTTAAAAGAAATGTAATTCCATCAAATATAATTTCAATGTTTCTTCAATTAAAAATATAAGTAAAACTGTGAAAATTTGTGTCTATGGTGATGAGTAGATTCCCGTTATATATATAGTTTGATATAATGATATAATTAATATTCGATAGTTGATTTAATTTTCATTTTTACAACTAATAGAATCGATCAACAGCGATCAAAATGATAAATTTCGTTTCAACCAGTAATTCCTCTGTTAGAGAGGTAAATAGTAATTACGTAAGAAAACTACTTCATAAAATTGAATATAAAATTAAACAAAAAAAAAAATAATAATAATATTAAATAATAAAAAAAAGCATCAATACAATTTATAAAAAAATTAATGCACGCACATCCATTTACTCACATTTTCTGATGCAAATTCAATTTTAAATTGGTCATTGTTTTGTGAATTAAATAATATTTGGACTGTTGATCATTACGAACAATAAGCTTTCATTCGATTACGTGCTAATAGCTATAGAGTTGCTATAGTTTTTCATTTTCTAATTATTTGAAATCTTATATTTATTAAAATATCCAGATTTTATTAGGCTGTAGGTAGACCTATGTTACTGGAGCTACAACGGCAATTTTGCCTCGAACATCAAAACAAATTATTATATATGCAGAGGCTAATTTAGCTAACTTGGGCCAGTTATTTTATTTTTATAGATGACTTTCACGTGAATGTGTGATGTATGGACCGAAAGTTGATTTTCGAAAAAATAAAACTTTTGTTCATACATTACCTCATTCATGCCCGAATCAAGCCATAAAAAGTTTTTGAACAAAAAATTAAAATTACTGACCTAAATGTTATTTGAGCCACCCTCTTTTATACAATATATATATAATATATAGTTCTTGAAAAACTATTTAGAAAATAGAAAAGGTAAACAAGCTTAAATTCTACGTTTGGAAAATAAATAAATTATTTAACGTCCATTTTTTTGTATTACACAATTATCTCTATAGAGATAAAATACAGTTCGTAGATTACCAGACAGCATTAGCTTAAGAAATTTACTATTTATTTTTATTCTTATTTGTAAGTCTGAATAAAGAAAACTTAAATACATTAAAAAAAAAATAATAATAAAAATATTATATACATTACATAAATAATCTTTTAAGAGTATGGTGCATAGTGCACAGACACAAAGGCAAGCCATAATCGCTTACGATCATAAATATATTAAGTACACCAGATTGAAAATTTAAATAGAATGTATATACGAACATTTTCAAAGAACAATATAAGTATAATGTATATAATATATATTATATAAAAAGCAAAAGTAAAACTAAAAGAAAAACCCCATTTTTAACTAAAAAAAAAAATTTAAATATGCTTGAATTGAAACTAATTATAAAATCATAAATAAAATACGGTAAATACTAGGGATGGCAATCCGATATTTTTTCGATCCGATTGGATTTTATTTTAATTGCCTATTTTTCCTCATTGCTTAATTCAAAACACAAGACGAGCTGTGCTTTTTGAAGAATATATTCCATGCTTCAATTAAACAGATTCTTTTGGTTTCAAATTGGGCTGGATTAAAATTAAAGGCCGATGTGGAACAAACGAATCGGATTGAACAATCCGAAAAACTAGTCGGATTATATAATCCGATTTCTTGTTTCACATCCCCTTTTAATCTATCCGAATATAGAACCACAAAAATCTGTTGGATTGAAGGGCGGCATGTATCCTTAAAATAGCACAGCTAGTCATGTGTGTTTAGAATCAAGCAATGAGAAAAAATAGGCAATCCGATCGGATCGAAAAATATCGGATTGCCATCCGTAGTAAATACAGTATTTTTTTTTTATATTAATTTTGATTTAATTCATATTCATTAAATTCAATTAAATAGAGAGCTCTGTTAAAATAAAAAAAAAAAAATAATTAAAAAAAATTAAAAAAAAAAACTAAGAACACACTGTCACTGTTCAATAAAATTTCGGAATTAAAAAGCATTATGTAATTAATAGGTAAATAATTGTCAATTATACAACATTAGAAAATTAATTATAATTTCTAAATATCATGTTCAAACCACGCTATCTATTAATAAAAAAAAAAAAAAAAAAAACCAAAAAAAAAAAGAAAACCTACATAAATTGTACTTAAATAGTTTATTTATATTATCATAAAGATAATAAATTAAAAAAAAACAGAAGTAAAAACATTTATTTTGAAAAAAAAAAAAAATCCATTGCATTTTTATTCAAATTTACTTTCAATTAATTTATTATTTTTTCTTGATCGGCCTGAGATTTTTTGTTGAGTTAATTAATATCTGCTACTGTAACTTATTGATAAATTTATCATAACATTTATTTAGATACAAAGATCAAATCTGGAAACGAATTTACTGAGCTCAACGTCAAAACATCCAATTTTGTTCATTTTTTTTTTATTGTTATTTTATTTGATGAAAATGAAAAAACCGTGCCCACTTGTCTAAAACCATTTTGTCTTTAACATAATATATTATTTTAGTAGAACTATTATTCAAATCAGTTAATATTTTTCTCATATTTTTTAAATGTTTTAAATGCTTGTATTTTTCAAGAATAATAATTTTGTATATTGTTTCCATTGTACTGGAGCTAAAAAAAACCATTTTTTCTATTCACTTTTATGTCTTTGATAATTTTGTCTCACCATTTTTAGGTTTCCAATAAAATTTTTTTATTTTATTATTCTTCAATATAGTCCGTGGCCAATCGGTAAAAAAAAGACTTTCGCTGGATTTTACTGAATCTGGGCTGAAATTTTTGTCCTAGATTAAAAAAAAAAAAAAAAAAATTTTGGAAGAGGGTACCAACTTGCACTCCCCAAAGGGGAAGGGATATGTAGACATTTAC
>JAABKK020020633.1:0-18670 GCA_011634745.2 Catotricha subobsoleta | reverse complement strand
TGTTTTAAAGTGACCGAGTGGAGACCGGACCCGTACAACTTACATGTAGTGCATATAAATAAATTGGATACGAATCCTATTTTAATAGTCTTTCTTGTTTTTTTTTTTTTATATGGAGTGTCGTACCCGTGTCAACTATTGTATTTTTCTATGAAGAAAAATTATAGTTGCAGCGACTATATACGACACTCCATATATAAAAAAAGACAATAGTTAACACGAAAAATAGTTGTTGCCACTATATTTCACGATTTGACGAAAATAAAATACATACAAGATTGTTAAAAAAGAAAAAAAATTATAATATTGATTTAAAAAATAATTATTTATAATTAAAATGTTTGAGCATAAAAAGTAATAGATAGATTTCGAAAAATGTTTACCAATCTTAACCAAACCTCGACAGCTCTCGTTATGCAATTCATAATGAAATCAAAAACGTTCTTGTTCTAATTAGAAAAAAAAGAGTTATTATTATTGAACTACCTTGGCGCCGCGCCTGTACGTATGAAGTAGCCAGAGAAGATATTATTTATAATTGTCATGTTTTAGATAGACGAAACATTTATCTAAAATTTATTCGTCGTTATTATAATACGGTTTTCCTAATACCAATTATTAAAATTACTTTCGCGCGCGGTTCTCCATCATAAAATTAAATGAAATGAAGATGAGAGAAGAAAATTATCTTGTTTTTGTTATTGTTTGTTGTTGTTTTTGTAATATTAAAATTTGTTATTTAAATTCTATTGTACATACGATTAACACGATATTAACCTATTGAAAAAATAACTCATATGCCTACTTACACTTTACACATTCTATAGTGTTATTAGAAAAATGAATTTTGTGTCTATGTAGATTTAATCATTTATATATTATTTTTTTTAACTTTTACCCATCAGCGCATAATAATATTATAAATAAATATAACAGACTCTAGGCCGCAACCTACATAAAAACATATTTCCCAACAAAGAATTAAAAGAAGAGAAGAATAAAAAAAAAAAAGAAATTGTAACAACAACAAATAACACATAAAAATATTGATTAATGATGTTTACGTTGTATTAATTTTATAGATTGTTATTAAGATATTTCCTGAAATTTTTGAAAGGTGTTGTTAAAAATACATAATAATGTTTTGTAGGTAGAAATATTGTGATATGATATATCGATATGTAAGAAGAAGGGATATTAACCAAAGTCAATGTATGATGTATAAATAAACTTGACCGAAGTGTATTATGCATTTAATTACAATAGGTTATAATTATTAGAACGCGCTGGTATTTTCACATTCAACGATAAATTTTAGTGATATACTTTGTTTTTGTGCGTATAGTGGGTTCATCGGTTTCATCATTATTCATTTATTATACTTACAGGCTCAATATTTATTTTTAAATGATATAATATTTATGAATGTACGGTATATAGATATGCTTCTGACATAATTATTAACCAGTATCGTATCGTAACGCTATGAATAGTTTTTAGTACAAATTCAATTTCAAACAAAAGTGTAATGTAAAAAAAAAGAAAGAAACGAATTTAAGTGTGGCAATCGTTTTTGGTATTCAAACTTGTGGTTATTTTAATATCTGATTATCTTTTAAATTTATATTTATGTTTTATTTTAAATTTAAATTTGATTTTGTTCAAGCATCTTTTTTAGAAGTACCTAAGTAATGACATCGTTTCTATAAGTGTTCCATTAATATAATTGCTAACATTTATTCGAATTGGTTAATATTTATATACTATATAATTAAAAAGAATAAAAATATTTATAGAAAAAACTCGAACATCATTTATATACGTTTTTCTTTTCTACTGAGAGGTAAGTAGTTTCCTATTAAATTTCAAATTATGTACTTTTTCAAATAATTGCTTAGGCAAGCAAATTCCATGGTTCTTTTGAATGTACTTTAGAATCAGTTATGTCATACAAAATCTGGCGCATCGTCCATTTCATGTACTCCCCCACCCCTCCCTCCATTCAATCTAGTATCTATATAATACTTACCTATTCTACGAGACATTTAATAAGAATTGTATGATATCTCTGTACAATTATAAGTATTATATAATACTAAAAATAAAACTAAATTGAATGGGGTTACCATTGCTGTTTCTTTTTTACAATTGAAACATTATATATATTATTATATATATATATTATATTTCTGTGCATCCAAAAATGTTGCATCAAAATAATGATTCTACCGTACTAGTATAACTTAGTACCACCTGTTCTAAGTTAAATGGGATCAATCAAATTTCAGTTTTTGTTTTCACTATTTAATCTATATTCTTTGTGATCTACTATATTTAGAATGAATTAAAAAGCTTTATGAAATGTATGAAAATCTATTTATGGATTTACATCACGTAAAACTAGTAAAATTGTTGCAAACTTTTTTTATATAAGTATGCATTTTAAATATATCTGGTTATCTCATATAATTGATGACTTCGTTGGATAGTTTTCAATCTTTATTCTAAAAAAATAAAAAAAAAATTATTACATAATTTAAACTGTGCAGTAAACATAAGAATGATTTAGGTTAAATAAATTATCTTTCGGCTCTATACCCATTTAATATTGTAATATAATATAATCAGTCGATAAATAAATAAAATAACTCTAAAAATTGTTTCAATCAAAAAGGTGTAAAATAGATATACATTCAACTCTTTATTATTTATAAATTCCTTACTCGCACGTAAATCCAAATTTTAATTATAATTTATCTGACAACATATAATCATTTTTTGTGTATAAATTATAATTT
Source organism: Catotricha subobsoleta (assembly GCA_011634745.2). Taxonomy (NCBI): domain Eukaryota; kingdom Metazoa; phylum Arthropoda; class Insecta; order Diptera; family Cecidomyiidae; genus Catotricha; species Catotricha subobsoleta. Next base: position 15,872 of record JAABKK020020633.1, on the reverse strand, counting down.
ACTAAATATACCGACCTGCTTACCTATAATTAGGTGAAATATTAACTACAAATGATTTTAAATAAGATTAGATTAGGTTGTTTTTAATGCACCACACATAATAATAATTATAGAATGAGTATCATAAGGTATTAAATCTATATGGGTACAGTACAACTGAACAGAAATGTAAATAAAAAAAATAAAAAACATATCAGCGGTTACAGTTAACTTGACTTAGTATCCTTTATTATATTGATATTAAATACAATGAGTTTTGAAAATGTGAAATTTTCATCACTGATTCCTTGTATAACATTCTCGTTATTCTGGTTATTAATATATTTATATTCAAAACGAATTTAAAATCAGTCAGCAATTAATTTGCGAACATTGCGATTTGAAGTGGCATAATAAAATAATTGAGTTGCTTGAATTGAAAAAAAAAAATTATAATAATAATAAAGCGATCAACTACAAATGCTACTACTTTCCACGCAATTTTCTCATATTTTAGTTGGGTAGAAATACAATTACATATAAACACCAAATTAATGATTTAACTTTTCCATTCCGTAATCTCAAAAAGATTGCTAGCTTTATTTATTAATGACGATGCATGACGACGGCGAACAACTTTGCTATTTAAATATAAACCAAAGTTGAAATAAACCTACCAAATATTTATTCAAATGAAACTCACAAATTTTTTTTCTGATTTTTAAATATTTAGTTTTTTTATTTCATTTTGCTTAATATACGTTTTGTTATTATTTCGTTGTGGACTAATTTAATGGGTAAAGCTTCTGAATATTTATGATCATTCACTTAACAAATCATTAATTTACCATGAAGAGTTGAAAATTTGTTCGGCGCGTTGTTTTTTATTGTAATTTCTATAGGTAATGCATATAAAGTATATTTTAGATGTAGTGAGTTAAGAGAGAGATATTGTAATGTTATCGGTTGGTATAGGAAGTTAGATAGGTACTTACTATTAAGAAAAATTTCATGGAGAATTGATTCTGTAAATAGAGGGTGCATAATTTAACAAAAAAAAAAAAATGTATAAAATAAAATAAAATAAAGAAATAAATAAATTTATGTTTGATGTGAATCGAAGCCAAAGTTATTGTATTAGTTAACATGAATGAATGAAGAAAAAAAAAATAAACAAACAAAGGAACATAGAAGTCTAATTTATGATTGCCTTCCTGTATTTTTGTTTGAAATATGTGTACTTCTAGATACTGAGTTATGCGTTGGAGTTGCTGTTGCTGAGCTTACGTAAACCTTAATTCTTATTCAACTTTGGGGATAAATTTAATTAATATTGGGGCTGGTAATGTCTTATGTGATGAACTCTTACTTTAAGCTTGCATTGCTTAATTGCATAGAAAATTTTAAAAATAAGTAAATGAATGTAGCAAGAAAAAAAACATTAAAATGAAACAATTTGTCAAAAGAAATATAGACTCTCCTGAAAATATGTGTAAGCTATTATAATTCAAGACCATAGTGGATGTGGTACCAAATGAATAATCCATCTTAATATGCGTCATTACAGCGTTATGTATCTATAATATATGTTTTCTTCCCGCCCAGATTAGGGTTAATGTTTGATGGAATGAGATAATCACTTGCGCATCGAATCGTATAGATGTACTTTGTTACTTAACTGTTGGCTATATGTTACGACATTTTATATCTTTGAACGAAAAACTTTCCGCTAGATACAAAATATAATTGAAGGAAATGAAAAACGAGATAATGTTCTGTAGTCTCCAATCGAACATATCCTTTTAATATTAGATGAATTACGAGAAATGCCTCTATATGAAGGAAATAATGGAACTACAGGTTAGAATACTATATGTAGATAAAAGTTTTCATTCCCAAGAGAATTTTCCATGCTGTTAAATATCAGTATCACATGAGTTTTTAGTTACTATCATCATATATTGATATATATGTTTCAAAATGATATTTTCTATATGTTATATGGCATTTTATATGTACCTATTATACAAGTACATCGGAGAATGATAAGAATAATTGTTTTATTTTCATTTAATTAGAAAATTGAAGATAACCATTTTATTTAGAGGCTTTGGGCTCTATACGATCATAATTTTTTTTGGTTCCAACCTACTCTTAATTCTCGAGGCAAAAATGAAACTAAGTAGAAAATATGTATGCCTCATTTTCAAAAATAATATTAAAACATATCACAAAAATGTTTAATTTAATGAAATTATTTATTTATAATTTTATTTTCTGTAGTAAAGTTTTTTCAATATAAATTCAATAATTTTTTAGAGAGACATGGGTACAAGTTAAACTCAAGTTGAAAAGTACATTATAGCATCCTTTATATATATTTCCTGAATTTACAGATTTTCCAAAAAGTCCTCATTGTATTTGGCGTCCAATTTTACTTCACATAGGCTCTTAACATTTACCTTAAAGAATTTTGATAAGGCATTTTTAAAAATCAAAATTACGTCTTTTTTAGGACAAATCCTTACCAATTTCCATATTAGCCATGATAAGATATGTTATGGGGCCAGTATAACATCGATTTTAGTATATATATGAAATTAATACGGTGCATTTCGCCAGTTAAATTATAAAATGTCGTTAATTATATGTATAAGGTTTATTTTCCTATTAAATTCTATATGATATCCGGTCTGTGTGATACTCTGAACCGGCAATTTATACAAATTAAGTTGTGTAGAAATTCTATCTTGGTTCTTCTAGCACCGAAAAACCAATATCTATCAATATTATTGAAACATATAAAAATAATTTTATTATCAAATGATAAATTTAACAAATAAAAGCAAATCTTGAATTCTAAAAATGATTTGATATGAAAATAAAATAGAATAAATATATTTATCCAACGTAAATGACCCAGTTACACATTGAAATTGAATATTGTACATTGTAAAATATTAGCATGTAATGATGACAAATTAAAATTAGCTTTATGTACTGTTATTTAGCTGTTTGTATACAAATATCATATTATTTCGTTTTACATTTAGGTGGATATATCAAGAAAATGTCTACGCTATCATTAAAATTGGAACGTAGAAGAATCCATAAGAATAAGTAAATAATAATTATTTTTTTCTTATATTTTTATGAATAACAAACATAAAGCCATATAAATAAATACAATAAACAAGAGCAAAATCGTGATATACGAGAAAATAAATGTTTTCATTGTGTATTTATATTCGTCGCAGTTCCTTAGGTTCTTGTATTTGATAAAATATAAAATGCCGCGACTTATGTCTTATTCACTTATTCAATGAAAAAAAAAATATTATTATTATTATTATTATTATTATTATTATAATAATTATTATTATTGAATACCTCTACTTACTTACATTTCTTATTTTTATAAATAGAGTAGAAGAGTACCAACGAAAAATTATATACATATTTTCTACATTAAAATAAATGAAAATCAATATAAAATAAAGAAAATGGTATTTTTAAATATTTGTTTTATTATTGAATGTAATCAATTTCATAGCAAGAGAATTGGTGCTATTATTTCAGTTATGGTTAAAGGTGAATAATAAGTAAGAGATATTATTGAACTCTATTTATAGAAATATAAGTTTTCTGTGTTCTAATAAATATGGCCCCGCCTAGGTGGGTCATAAATATAGGTTATGTTCATATTATTCATAGATTCAATGAAATATATTTTTTGAAAAGAAAATAAAATTAGTATCGGTTTGGCAAATTTTTTTTTTTTAATACTTTTAAATTTTGGGGAAAAGCTGTTTTTTAGCAGTATTATTTTTTTTTCCAGCATATCAGATTGGCCGGGCGGATTTTGATGGTCGATATACCAAAAGACATAGAATTTCTTTTTGACCAAAATTGACGTTTTTTAATATTTATTTTTTTGTGTTGGGACCCATTTTTTTTCGACGACGTGTTTTTTTTTACAAAAATGAAGTAGCGTACCAATCAGCTTGTTTTTAATAAGAGTACAAATAAAAAAAAGGCATTATATTTGCAGACGTTTCTTATTCACTAATTGCTACGGTTATAAATGGATTTTTTTTGACGACAATAATGATTATTTAAGGTGTTGTTAGTAGATATATTAATTTATAGAATTCTGATAACCAAATTTAGAAAAGGATCCATAGAAATTTGTGAAGCTTATAATGTTATGTGATTCTCTTAAACATATTTCTTGTTATACATTTTCAATATTTATTAATCATTATTCATTTCTCATTCATAATCTAATGGTTTATGTACCAAAGATAATAAAATAATCTAGTATATAATATAAATATAATTGAACGCGTATAAAAATAAAATTCAATGTAATTTCGTATATATCAAAATCTATAAAATCATATTTTATCCATTTTAAATATTTTTTGTATATATTTTAAGTATTTTATGCGAAAGTTGAAATATTAAAATAGAAAAATGTAATTCAAAAACACTGACTGCTCAATTTTACATAAATAATTTTTGCTTTGATACTCCAGTGCAACCAAAGTCTCTGTATATCTGTAACAGTTAAAATATAAGTATGTACATGCGGTTTTGTAAGTACATTTACTGAAATTATAAAACATGAACATGAAAGCACATTTTATGCAAGATCTATATGGAAAAATGAAAAGCAGATAAATTTTATTGAAATAATTTCTCTATAAAAATATTATCTTGTTATCTTGAATATGCGTCATGTTTCTCTCTTGAAAATTTTAAATCGTTTGGAAAATAATATTTCAGATTTAATTTGAATTTTTTTTTTACAATTTCCGAGGTAAAGAAATGAATAGAAAATTGTATTCATATAAAATATTTAACCGAACGATCTCACTATATTTGATGGGTTTTGAAAACCATGCAACCATGTTTCCATTTAAAGTAAAAGGTTTTTAGAAAACATATAAAAAATAAAATAAGAAAGAAATGAAAATGTGAAAATTTCTACTCACAAGAAAAATATAGTTTTATAGAAAAATAATTCTCAATCGCATTAATTACATAAGTTTTAAATGCATAAGGTAAAAGTTGAAAAATAAAAATGCATTCAATCATATATATCTTTTCAATAAATATTTCACATTAAGCACAATAAAAGATGAATAAACTCAAATCCAATTAGTCAAATAATAAAATATAAATCGAAAAATCTTTTTTCATCATATTATTATTTATCATAATGTATTTTACAAAGTAAACGAACACAAAAATATGTAACATTTGAACCTTCACTCAATTAGACATCCTATTCTCACGACAAATAAATACATATAATAAAATAAAAAGAAAAGTAAATGAAAAAAAAAAAAAAAACAATGACGAAAAAGTACAAATCAACAATGAACCTACCGCAGAGGATGATATTATCAGTGCACAATACTAACGTTGTTGGTACCAACCGATAAGTAGACATATATGGTATTATATAACATTTATTAAATGTATTATTAAGTATCAAGAATGCAGTGAGGTGTGTGTAAGTACAACACAGCACAATTAACGTATAATATATCATGTAGAATATAAATGTGCTCGTGTGTACAACAATCATTATAACAAAACAATACATGACGATAAGAAGATGAAAAATAAAAAAAAAAAAAACAACAACACACAATTTTAATAAGCACACAGACGTTAATAAGAAGATCGACAATCAGTCGTTTGATTTTAAGGCAACGTTATATTATACATATACAGTTTGGTGCATCAAAATGTCAAAAAAGATCATTAATTACTTACAAATCGATTAATATCATTTAGTTTTATTTTATTTTATTTTAAATGTACAAATAAGAGGTATTGAATTGCATTTAGAGGTACAATAACCTGCAACGATGGCATCATATCTCGTAATAATAATAATAACAATAATAATATGTAATGTTTTTCTTCTTACTTTTTGTTTATCGTTTTGTGCATTGTGATTTAAAAAAAAATAGATATTCTGTTATATTTTTATTAACTACATCATTTTCAAATGTTAAATTTATAATTTTTTTATTATTCGACGCTGTACTATGGTTTGATATTTTATTATTTATCTTTAACAAAAGATTTTATTATTGGTTTATAAATAAATTATGATTAAATAAAAGTATAATAAGGTGTTGTAGTTATTTGTTTAGTATCTAATGTTGCGATATTGCTTTATTTTGCTTGCATAATTTAAAAGTAATTCATTAGGCGTTCTAAAACTATTCAATTTTTTTTAACTTAAAATTAATAGCATTTTTTTTAGAATGCGTCAAAATAAGAACACCGATAGAACTTCAATAGAATGCTGAAATATAATATAATTTATCTAGCAGGGATTAATTGCAGTTACACTTTTAACATTTTAATAATTTCGAATTTTATTAAAATTTAAAATTTTACGTTTTATCATAGTTTGTGTTTTGTTTACTCAAAACACTCAAACAAATTATGGTTGCTTCTTTGTCTTTTTATCATCATTTTAAATTATGATGCATGATATGCGTCGTTTTCGTTTTGTTATTCTATTTGCTAACAGAATCCTCTGGATCCCATGTTTCCAATGGTGGCAAATTATGGTTGACGTACAAATATTTATTTATTGTTCTCAAACTAATTGATGGACGTATAGAAGTTTTCGTCTTGCCTCACGCGAGAGTAGTGCAGAATAGGAATTTCCTTATATTTTCTCTTGATGCACAGCTAGCGCCTAATTGCACTTTTATTCGTAATCAATAATTCCGAATAAGTCTTAAAATAATCTAAAAAAGTACTACACAAAATTCAACTTGGAGTTGCACAATTGCACAAATTACATTTGGAGTTTCTCAAAATGGAACCAATTACACGGTAAAATGGGCCCTGCCTATTGGTTTTATGTTAGAATATCTAACTAAATATAATTTATAATCACTAAATCATTATGTTCATATAACCGAACGCCGTTTTGTTAATCAAGAATAATTTTTGTTATTGTACTTATGCAGGGTGTTTCAATTAAAACTCCTCAGCACTTATTTTCTTTAAATATAATTGATATGATGTCTAGAAGAAACATGTAGAGGATCATAGACTTGATGAAATCTAAAATCGAAGTAGTATAAAAAGTAAAATCGTATCTAATATATTGCCCAATGTGTACAACTTACTAGAACAAATGTCATGCCCTCCAAAAAATTATAAAAATTATTATGTTTAGTAATGAACAAATTTAATGTGATTCTTTTCAGAATCTTTTAATGATCTAAATAAAGATATTCCTAGAACGTGTGTAGCACATAAAAAGAACATACATATTGCAGCATGAATGCAGAATTGTTCTTTTCAAATATATTGTTATATTCTTTTTATACCAATTGGATTTGGGTCACTTGTGGATAAGTAGTACTTACATGTTAGTCTAAATATGGCAAATATAACATTGTTCTTTGATTAATAGTCACCAGATAGCTAATATAATATATATTATTGAACTATAAATAATATTTTAAATATATTGAATTCAAATGTGTCTTAAAAGCATACGCATCATTCAAGAAATATGCAGATGCTCATCAGGAAGTACAAAATTAAAAAAAAAAAAAAACGAAGATTCTTTTTTTTTATTTTTTTTTATTTAATTTTAATAAGCACTTAAATTCTATAAAAATAAATGAATGCGCAGCACCACACAAAAGACATCGAATGACAAGATACAATCGCACACACATTATTTTAATAAAAATCAACCCTTTTTCTTAAGAAAAATCATAAATTTGACATATCTCAATCAGGCTTTAACATCAAAATTTCTATCATAATAATATAATGGCGTATAGTGCTTCTTAAAGTCACTTGTTCGTTCAAAAAGACAACACAATGTAATATATTATAATCATTTTATATTTAGGCAGGTAAATTTGGTATTTGATATAACTTTATATCAAAAGTATATTATAATAAAATAAAATAAATGAAAATGTATAGAAAGAAATTCGATTGATTTATGTTTTGATGTGTGCCATCAAAACAATGAAAAAACTACCTACATCGTTTAAGAAATAATAAATTAAAAAAAATAATAATAATAATAATAATAAAAGATCTTGGAGATTTTTGATTCATTTATTTCTCGTTATTATAGCCATATTTATGTACCGAAAATTCATGTTTAAAAGTTAATCCTTCATTTAGTTGAAGAATATAGTATTTAAATAATGAATTTGAATTCAATGCGTCAAAGTATTCACGAGATAGGTTTTGCAGCCTAAACACAAGAATTAATGATTTTTTTTTTAAATCGCATCATATAATCATTTATTTGTTGATTTATTTATTAAGTTAATTAATTAATTAATTAATTAATGAAATGCTCTTCATTACATACCAAATAACGAAGCGTACAAACATTTTAACTGATGAAAATTTAAAACAAGAGCATTATCATATACATATAAATAAACAATAAGATTTAGTGGATTTATGAAATAATGAAATAATGAAATAATCGATATATGATGCGAATACTTACGTAGAAAAATAAATTATATTTTTTAATTCATTAAAACTTCAAGTTTATTTTCTAATATATAATTTGAATTAAAATATTGCGGACGCTTTGTAACTATTTTAAATTGCAGCAATTTAACTAAAATATTGAAGGACTTAAATAATTCCCATCAAATGTATGTGTGCGTTTAAACAAAAAAAAAAGATTTTTATTTGAATGCGTGTCAAAAAAAGAGGTAGGCAGAAAAAACCTATCATTAAAAAAAAAAAAAAAAAATTTTTTTTAATGAGGAATGATGAATGAAATTGAATGTTTTTAATGTAAATCACCAGTGAATCGGAATATTTTACCATTCATTTTAATTAATGTTTTTGAAATAGTTCTTTTCAATTTGCATGTTTACAAAATATTGTCATATTTATTTCATACGACAGTTTTTGTGATGGAAAAAGCTCAAAACAAAAAAATTGATATCAATCTTTTAATATAGAAAAATTAATGAGACAGTGGCAGGTGGAAAAAGGATTATTTTAATTAGCATTTTTTTTATGATTAGTTTTGTTCGTCGCTTGAAAAAGGGTTACGTATTTTTTTTTATCATTCCAATTTTATTATTTAAGAATTTAATTTATAATTTTTTTTTTTTTTTTTTGGTTAGTAAATATTTAAGTCATATATTTGTCAAACAAACATGTCTTGCGGACAGCAAACCTAACAGTCAGTTGATTATGACAAGATGATGCTCAATTTGTTAGATTTATGTATGTCGGTTTTATAATATTTAATATTGTCTCTGCATCAGAAATAAAAATATATATTTTTATGAAGCAGGTAATGATGGACATGATGTTAACTTATTTTCTTTTTCCCTTTTGTTGTTATAATTATTCCATAAGTTCAATATGATGCATCGGTTTTTTATTTGATTTTTTTTTTTTCATTTACATTTTGTTTTTTGTTTTTTTTTGTAAATTAATGTGAAGAAGAATAGAATTCTATAAGAGCTTCTATAAATTTATACTTAATGTCTATTTGATAGGATCAAAATGTCAGAAATATAATAAGAAGAATTACAACAAAAATAAATAAAACTTATAATGAAGAAAAATATAGAAAATCCATGTGAATAAATTTTGTATGAGAAATGGTAATACATAAATTTATATTGAAACATGGAATAGGATTTTTTTCCATTTATTTCGGATTTGTCTCATTTATATTTTACGCATTTAGTAAAACTTTCCGATGTATTTTTAATTTTTGATTTGTTAACTAAAACATAAAATTAATCTATTTACAGAGACGTAAATACAAAAAAAAAAAAATTACAGAACATTTGTAGTGAAAGTTTACGATAAAACGATTTTCCATCACTGTTTTCTTAGTCTAGCCTTATGGTACTATATAACTACCGTGGTCTAGCCTAATCCACTGACTGATCTCGCAATGAAGTGGCACAAAAGTTCTAGCCTTTTCATTAATTTCAAATTTAGATATATTGTTTTTTAATTTTTTTTTTTTTTTGGTTTTCACATAATTTTCAGAAAATTCATTTTATATCTATTTCTAAAATACGCTGATGGACGCTAATTTATTTGATTTTGCCTAATTCTATTTATTGGCAAATAATGACAGGCCGGTATAGTGGGTATAATCAGAAAACCATTCAACGAAAATCTATTAATTTGTGTTAAATAGAAAATGTTTGCAAATGCAAATATTATTTGATTAATGTCTGGTTGATTGATAATTCAAAATGACAAGAAGGATAAATAATGACCTGTGAAACAAAAAAAAAATATATTAGAGCATTTTAATTTGTCACTCATTTAAGAAGAGTACGAATAAAAAACAACATCTAGTCTCATTTTAGTTGCGGTTGATTGGTTTATTCACAATAAATCGATTATAATAATTTAATTTGAAATATTATTTTACTAACCTACCATAGTAGTAAGAGTTTCCCGTGGGAATAATTGTTGTCTCCACTAGTAATTAGGCAGATGATGGGTTTATTGATTGCTTAATGATTAGTGACGTTCTGGTCACTACATATATCACCTGCATACTCGAAATCCCAATTAAATTTATCGTGTTAATGTATATATAGAACGGTGTTAGTGAAAAATTAAAATTATTAATTCTTAGCATACAAATTACGGTTATATATTAACCAAGAATAAAAAGTTTTTTTTTTATTGATGTATAAATTACATAAAATAGATTAAATTCAAATAGTTTCAAAGTTTATTAAACCAATGAAAAAGGAAGAATAATACAAACCCTATATAAAATAAAATAAACAAAAAAAAAACAAAAACTAAAAACAAAAAAATTAGAGGTCTACGTTTAAAAATCGTCTGATGAGTCATTGTCTATAATTTCACCAACAACAAAAAAAAAAGAAAATAGTATTTGCCGTTTAACAGTCCATTTAATAATAATAAATTTATAATTTCATACATTTATTTTTGTGTATAGGAAAATATTTTTATATAAACATCGTTCATCGTATCTTTCGCCCTATAATAAATATATAATAATTGTTACTCAGGAGCAAAATTATCCAGTTCACGTTCAATTTAGATCTAATAACCTTAACCATTGTTTTTTTTTTAAACAAAAAAAAAAAAAGAAGAAAGAAAGAGAAGTCCATCAATAATTCAAATTAAATAATGCTAACGTTTACGTTATACGCGTCATATATTTATGGACAAAGTGAAGTTTATTATATAGCTAGTATATATGCGATTATAAAGTTCATTGATTGTAGCCACTAACTCTAAACGGGCATCCACACTAATATAACAGTGTACCAATAAAATGTGAAATTTTTCTTTCCAACTAAAGCAATCATCGCCACACACTTCCCATACACATATGAGAATGAAGGAGAATATACAGAAAAAAAAAACTACAAATCATGCAATTATCCTATTATCTAAAAATGCGCGACTATAAAAATTATACCCAATTATGTTTTTAAAGCCGAAAAATATTTTTTAATATTTTAATAAATGTATGAAAATGAATGTAGGCTGGTAAGTAACCCGTACCAGCCTGGCATCGAGTTATAGCATTGGCTATCGTCTGTATATACATATAAATAATATTAGATTTTGTTCAAATATGTTGATTGTTTGTGTTTTATTTTATGTGAAATTTTTTTATTTAATTTTTTTTTTATTTTCTTATATATCTTTTTCTCTCAATTTAATTTATTGTTAGTGAAAATGCTTTAATTGCACACTTTATTTACAGACGATGACCCGACCATCAAAAATAATAATACATATATAGCAACAAAATAATCAAGTGAATTATTGAAAGTATTTGAATAAATGACGACGAGGACGATGAGTATCAAAGTTAATTAAATTATAAAAAAAAAAAAAAAAAAATTGTTTGGTACTTACCTTTAAAATTGATTATCATTTGGTTCTTTTCTATTTCGTTTATACAATTTAAATGGAAAAATATTTTTAAAGTAGTCACATACTTATTGTGAATTGTGAATTTATATGCATGTAAAACTTGTGGAATGTAAAACATGGCGTTTATAAATAATGTCATTTTCTAAAAAAAAAAAATATTTTTATATTAAACAAATTCATAATAATTTACGTATATTCTATATAATATTTATCTTAATTATAGTAAAATAATTGGAAATAGAATTATTTTGTTTTTGTCCGGGATTTCTTTATATTTGTAAAGTGTACGTAAACATTTTGAAATATTAAATTGATTAAAAAAAATCATTTATTTTAAACTTGAGAAGATTGTTTTCTTTTCTTTTCTTTTTTCACTATAAAATTATTCTCTATTCCAATAGAAAAATCACCTTTTATAGTTAAAACAACTTATTATAACAACTTATGAATTATTTTCATTTTAAAAGTTAAATATATTTTCAAAATTTGTAAAACACATAATCGTTTAAATTAGATTATATTTTATTCGCAGATGTCCCCTTTATTTCGTAAATATAAAATAATAGAGTTCGTTTTATTATAAACCTCAAACCAAATATTAAAAGATTAACATCTTTATATTTTTTTTTTATATATGTTTCAATCTAGAAAGATAACAAAGGGCGTGCAGACTAAACAAGAGATTATTTAAAATGTTGTTTAAAGCCAGCGTAAATGAATTTCTATGCTTTTCTTATAATATCTGTTTCTTATAATATTATGTTCTGCAAGGACAAAGTGTTGTATAGAAAATATATGGATATGAACCAAACCAACATCTATTGATGTTTTTCAAAACCGCTCATGATAACAATCAATATGGTGTCTTTTCTCTTATAAATATAAAGATAGAGATAATACCTCCTCAACATTTGCGTTTTTTTTTTCTTTCTCATTTTTCCTTTTACACTGGTCTTAGGATGATAATATTGTAACCGTCCTGTATTTATATAACTATAAATGGTATAGTAAATCTTCAATCAGTACGGATATTCAATGTATTTAACTACTAAATTACCTATTCTTTCTCTGCTTCTTGTTTCTTTCAATATTTTTTTTTTTTTAAGATCACTTATCGCAGCCACTATTGTTAAACATAATTTTTTTTTCGATCGGCATTTCATTTAACAACCAAAATTTCAAATAAAATATTTTATCGTATCAGTTTATTGTAATCAGAAAGAATTTCGGTATTACTGTTGTATATAAGTGCGCTTTTCTTACATACACAAATACATATTTATATAACGATGAAGAATTGTGATATTTTCTTATAAGTTTGTATATAATTTTTTTATATATTAAAAGTAGGATTAGTGATAAAAAAACGAAACGCTTTAGATTAAATGTTTTTCATTTGTAGAAAAGGATTATTTTATAAACGACAAAATACTTTACATAAAAATATACAAAAAAGGATCACATTCTCTTATCAATAGCGATCGATTTATTATGACTATAACATTTACTTTAACATGATTCTTAATCACTACTTATTATATTTTCAATAGATTATTACTCAAAGTTCCAATGTTATAAATACTTGCATCATAAAAACTTTCAATACTTTCGTCATCTGAATATCGGTGAGTACTAGAATTCAATTCAGATATTATTTTGTTTTCATCAAAATTGACAGAATGTACCCAACTTGTATAAAATATGCATGGATAAAAGATAGCCCAAGGTGTTTTAATAAAAACCAAATAAAAGGAATATAATATCTTTCATAGATAAATATATATATATATATATGCATAAACATTGGATTTTTCCGATTGAATGATAAAATATTTGGTTTCAAAAAGAATATTAATAAAGAAAGAAAAAAAAAGGACAGAAGCTTAACATGTTTTTACTGGTTTTTCTTTTTTTAAAAAAAATAAAAAATAAAAACATTTTATCGAAAATATGTACAATAATATTGATTGAAGTTTATTAGATTTTATAGAAATTGATTTTATATTTAAAATAGATCAGCTCTTGTCTATTTTATTAACTTGCCAAAATAAAAAGAAAAAAAATATACATAATAGGATTTTTTTTTTTTTTTGATTAATATTACTTTGCCATATTTTCTAATTTCATTTAAATCTAATTGAAACATTCAATGTAGAATTTTTCTCCATTTTTCAATTTTATTATTCAATTTTAGAGTAAGTAGATAAAATAGAGTGGAAAATAAATATGATAATAATTAAGCGTAAGTAAAGTATTCTTAATCGCGAAATGAGTAGTTGTACTGACTCGGAATAGATAGATCATAAATTGGTATTATTAATTATTACCCATAACTTTAAACTCACAAAACCATTCTGATGAACTAACAAATACGAAAGATAGTCTTAAATCGTTGATATTCGTTGAAAAACATCAAATACGATTATGTTTTCCCAAAATCCGGATTACCAGTTTTATAAAATGATGATTTTGAAAATTCGGTTTTTGCTAACGTTGGAGTATAGGTAATCAGGCTCATCGTTGATATTTGCGTACAGATCAAATTCTAAGATTTAGAATATGCGTTTTAAACAACAGTTGATTATTTATTTATTTTTTTCAGTTAAGAAATCACTAAAATAAAATATACATTTCGACTACATTAAACGAGATATTTATTATCTGAAATTTAACAATAAATCCATTAACAACTTTTAAAAGCGTATATCATTCTTATTTCATCTTACATTATTGCTGTTTTACTGCAACAAAACAAAAAGCACGCAACTAAATGTGTGCGCGATTAATTAAAAAATTATATAAATTTAACAATATCACTTGCGTTGTTAAACAAAATGTTTAATTTCTTTAGGCTTATTGATTGCACCTCCCTGATCTGTGAAGGTATAGTATTGATACATATAGTACATTTTTTGTTTTATTTGCGACCAAACAACATAAAAATACAATAAAAAAAAAAAAAAAAAAACAGCAAAAGAAAAAAAATTGTGGCACTTATTTCCCAAGCCGCCGATGTGGATTATCTCATAATCTTTTTATTTTTTTAGTTTTTCTGTTTTTGTATTTTTATATTTTAAAACTCGAATTGAATACCAGCGATCAGTAAAATTGTGTGTGTATTGTTTCCTACTTAAATTTATATTTGCAAATGCACAACTATGTACATACATACACTCTATAGACACAAATACGTATTAACTATATATAGTTATTCCTACATAGGCTGATCAATGATATCTTTAATTAGTAGAATAAATTTTCAAAACGTCAATTTAAACGAAAACGAAAATTTTAATGCACGCGATTTGTGGTGGCTTTGTACTCCAGCTTCTGCTTCTGCTGGATGCTGATGATGATTTTTTTTTTTATTATTTACGTTCCTTATAAAGGATACCATGCCAGACAGCGAGCAGTAAAGCAGATATATTTTATAATATATATTTTATATATATTTTATAAACTAAAATTTATATTCATTATTTTAATATAAAGTAAACAAAATTGTCTTGAGTTGTAATAATTCATGAAGAAGATGATATTGAAAATAACGAAATGGTATATTTTATTTTTTATATAACTTCATACCAATCATTTTTTCATTATGTGTATTAACAGGAATGGTACACCGTTTAGAATTTTAAAAACAAGAAAAAAAAATTCTTGCTTTATGTACACGGTGTTGTGATATTATCAATAAAAATACATTTGCTGGCGGTTAATATTTAAATGAGAAAATATCTTAAATATTTTTTTATTTCTCACACCGTGTAGTACACATGTTTTAGTACATCTTGAAATTCTAAATGAGAGGCATATGAAAATAAAAAAAAAAACATAATAATTATTTTATTATTTCCATGTTACTTTACACAAATATCATATTCATTTTGAATATGTAATATTATTTAAAAAGGGCAGTAAGTTTTTTTTTATGATCTCTCCTACTATAT